>VNJO01011145.1:0-46205 GCA_008042535.1 Drosophila tani | reverse complement strand
ACAGAGAACGGGAGAGAGAGAAAGAGAGAGCGGAGATGGGCGATGATGGGCTCGCTGCGAAAGGAGATTTCAATATCATAAAAAATCGTATTAAGAGAATCTCATATTGGGAATCGTAAAGTTTTTACGACCGTTTAATGGACTCTTGCAGTAAGCGTGAGTATTTACGCGCTGCTTAAAAGCGGTAAAATATGGCCAAGTGGTGTCGTGGGACAGGACAGTGACGGGATGCTGATACCGATGCTGCAGAAAATGCAGATGCTGCGGATGGAAAACTTCAATTAGAGACAAAAAGCGAAATGGTCATTCAATTACCGGAAAACTCTCGCAACTCTCTAATGGCGCCATCTGTCCGCCGCTCGCCGAAGCGCAGCAGCAGCCAAGCAGTGCAAGCAGTGCCCATGCGTCCTGACTAAGGTCGTGGACTGGGAGAGGGGGTGGGTTCGGATTGAGGTAAGCAGTGCCGGAGAAAGGACCTCTAACGTCCTGTCCTTTTCGCAACGAAAGAGAGCCAGGAAAAGAGAGGGAAAACGATCGCTATTGCCAATAATAAAGGGCGTGGTCATCGATTACGTCATCATTGGTTCAGGCCCAAGCGAATGTCCTTCGAAAGAGCTCAGTTTTAAGCGGCAAACACACGGAAATGGGTGTGGTAAAGGACAAGCCACTATGGTGGCTCTCGGCTCGGCAATTTTTCAGTCTTACTTATCAGTTGCACAGTGGATTTAATAAAACGGATCAGCGGAAAAATGTGTGTGCTTAAGAGTATAAAAATAAATTAAAAACCAAGTGCAAGAAAAATAAAAAAGCCTCCAATATTAATAGGTTTTTAAATTAAGAAAATATACCATCAGCATTCGGTTCGAAAAATAAAACTCTTTGAAGCGTACGTTCCTAATTATAAAGGGTAAAAATAAATATAATTTTTTTAATATTAAAAACGAATTATTAAATTTCCCAAATATTTCCAAATACATATATATATATACCCAGATAAATTCCAAGCTTATATATCACCCTTTGCGATCATTCATCAAAGTTATTTCATAAATCTTAACCAACATTTTTAAGGCTGTCTGCTTGGAACTAACAACATTTAGAGCCCCTCAAAACCATCAGATATTAGCCGTAAACCTAGCATTTCACGACGTAAGTCCCACTTTGATGGATGTCTGAGGGGGCTTGATGGATAGGAAATGACCTCATAGGCGATTGGCAAAGAAAAAACAGCAGCGTGTCCTATTGGATACAACCATTCTATTAATCATTATTTTCCGTATTCAAACGCTGACGACGGTGCAATCGATTCGATGAATCCAGTCAGCCGGTGGAAATCTCTAGGCTCATTGGATGCCATTCGTAGGTGCAGTCACGTAGGGCGAGCCATAGCTCCAAGTTTCCGAACAATTTAGTGGATGTCTGGTGACAACGACCCGACGACTTCATTAGACGCGGCCATCCATCATTTGGCCAGCGAGAGTTATGTGACTGCTGGAAAGGATTTCCTACGATTTCCACCACTCGGATAAATCACAGCCCAATCTCACTTTGTGCACGGGGAAAAAAAGTTACCAAAGTCGGAAGTATTATCTATATCACATAAAAATGCCATTTACAGGATATCTACCCGTATTTTTCTGCTTTTGAATACCGGGTATTGCATTGTCGAGATATCTTTTTTATTTGTATATTCTTGCTGGGTATTCAATTTTTAAAAAGAAGAAATCCGACCCATAGTTTATATATTCTTGGCCAATACTACACCAGTTTTGGAGCTATAGCAGCTTCATTTCTTATTAAAACTGCCTCCGTTTGTTTTTCTCCCTGTAGCCAGTCGAAATAAATCAGAAAAGTTCGAGCAGTGCCGCTCGTAAAACGGATTCCGCCGAATGTTTGTTAATTATGGTTTTGCGTAACTCTCGCATTAGTTGGCCGCGGGTCAGAACGAAGCCACTCGTGAGTGATTTGTATTTGGGCTCGTTAAAGTGTCCAGCGGAATGGACTGGCGGTGGGAAGTAGTGGGTTTCCTTCTCAGATGCGGCGGCACGATCGCCGAGGCATCTTCGCCCATTCGCAATCCGCAATCCGGCGGCGGCATCTTCGGGAAAGGCACGTATTCCAACACAATTTGCAACAATTTAAGATTTTTGCGCCAGCTCCGATGGCCGATAGCGGAATATCCATATATCCAGAGAGATTGCCTCGCTTCATGGGCTCGTAAAAATCGAAAAATCGAGAAAATAAAAGATGGGGAGTGGCGCTTATTGGGGGGAAATTGAGAAGTTCTGAGTCGAAAGCGCCGCATCTGGTTGCGAAATGAGAGCGTTTTACTCGACTTTAGCTGGCGTCTGCAGCTGAAACAAGAATATTACGCGTAATCCACTGAATTTCAGTGGGATTTAAGTATGCAACTTGGGGCTTAATGATCTAGTTTGGCTTTTAGAGACTGAACAGTTCTGAGAAGTCTTAATCATCGAGAAATTATGATAGTTCCCAATGATTCTCATATGGGCCAGCCAAATGGTCGATGTATTGATTGTGGCACAAATCAGTTCAAAAGGAGTTTAGTTTTAAAGTACTGTATAACTAATAAGACAATAAAAAACAATTTATATAGAATAAATAAATTATATTTTAAAGTAATTTCTCCATGAAGTTTACCACTTTTATTACAACCCCTACTACTTTCTGAGTACTATTTAATTATGTAAATTCTAGTCTACGCTAATACATATATTAGTTTTTCTCCATAAATTAAATAACATAACCCCATAGCTAAGTTTTATGGCAATTAATGCAATTAAAGTAATGGAAATACGCTCAGCATAACAATTAGTTCAATTCGCTGTGAAGTGCGCCTGAAAACATTCCATAAAACATGCTCCACTTCAAGGGGATTAATTGGGCGCATAAATCGAGTTTATTTCGCATAATGTGAACACTTAACGCTAATTACTTGGTTCAATGCGATGTCAGCGGTATTTGCATGTTTCCGAGTCGATTGGCCTGAAGGGGGAATGCATAAATACATAAATAATGTTCCATTTATTTATATATTGGTGCCGAAGCCACTCAGGTGACCTCTGGCCCCTTCGGTCTACTCAACGAGTCTCCGAAGAGACTCCAACGACAGATTCACACGGGCTCTGTGTGGAGAGTGGTTTCTGGGGGATTCTTTGGACTCGGAATCGGACCTCGGAAACCGGATCAACCACTTTGGCGGTGCAATGGCGGCGGCTATGGAGGCAAATGGCCGTGATAAGAGCACCAGCACACCGCCATCGTTTGGCCGTCGTCGTTGTCTCAAAGACTCTTGGCATTCATAAATATATTGAAAAGAGTCGTTTCCATCGAGAATCCATGCCCATTTCATCCCCTGGCCGTGCGCACATCCTCCTTTCTCTCCCTGCGCATTTCTCCTGGGCTCACTTTCTTTGTCTGACTGAAAAATCAAGAGCCCAACCCGAAAACCGAATGAACACAACCCGTTTTTACACGGGAAAAAATAGGAACAATTAGAATATAAAAAAATATTCATCCTAGGATATTAAATCAAAAATTTTCATGGTTGAAAAACTATAAATGACTTGAACTTCTTAAATATCGTATCAACCTCATGTAATTATAATAGAACATTTTTTATTTAATATACTGAGCTCCAAAAATATCAGTCACACTCCAGCTTAAGATTTTTTTCAGTGCACCCACTAACTTGCCTCATCCATGCGGTCATTGCGGAGGTCGAACTCTTGGCAGCCCGAAATGCGTTGTTTTCGTCATTTAGGGCCGTGGGTCATCGTCATCCGATTATCGATTGACCGACTTATTGCTGCCGGGCCGCCAAGAAATCTGAAAAATTCAATTGGAGCATTGAATTCCGATGGGTGACAGAGTGTCGAATAAATTATGGAGAGATTAAACATGCCATATTCCCCCCTGGTAGCATCCCACACACAGCAACTATCCCTTCGCCCCGATAAACCCCATTAAAACACGTCTATGGCTAATAACCCCCTGGGAACCGAGAAGTTGGTTCCCTAATTTCCCCGACTCTCTGGCGAATTTACGTGACTCTGACACTTGCTATCTAGAGCCATAAACTCGGGGGCCTTATCATCGCCGGCGGCCATTAAAAGGGAGTTTTACTGTAGGACTGACCGCGCGAGTCGCGACTTTAAAGCGAACGCACGACAATTATGCGCACAGCCGGACATGGCGGTGCTGTCCACCCTTTTTGGCACTCAGAGAAAAGTCCTGGGAGTTATGATAAGTCTTGGCTTCTTGTTAATATGTTTTAAACCCCAAAAATTACATCAAATTTAAAGACAGTAATTTATGTAGATAGATAGAAACATGTTAAAATAAATCTAGAAAAAGTATAGGTAATTCCTAATATTGTCTTGATTTCAAGATATTTTATTTCTTGCTACTTTTTTGCAAGTGAAGCTTCTTAAGCTTTGGTCTGTGTTTGCCAAGCGGAACAGGAAATTTACGAGTGCCGCGACATGGCCATTCCTAGGGAGTCTGACTTCCAGCGCAATTATGCAGCGGATTAGCCTGGTGAAAAATAAATTGGCCAGTCCTCCGCTCGCGGGCGAACCAAGTCTGCCACTGGGCAACAACATGGCACCGCCTCATCCACTGCCACTGGTACTGCCACCAACGATTCCACTCCCCCAAACCGACGCAACATCGCGTGCCACACATCGAGACGTGATTACGCCCCGCCAGCAGGTTGGCCAATTCTCGTGGCCACATTATGCATATGCATGCGGAGGTGGGGGCGCATCTCTTAACTCACCTTAACGGCCGTTCAGCATACTTTACAGGTGCTTGGCCGGGCTATTGAGACGTCTCGCATAGGCGGTGGGGAGCCTTCACCGCGTGGAGACAAAACGAAACTTATTTTGTACATATTTATAGCATTCTTAGCTTTAAGGTTAGGGAGTGTGCTAAAAAACTTAGTTTCGGTACTCAGATTTCATATTTCTTGTTCAAGAAAATTTGTAAATATTTTTAATATATTTAGGTTATAGAAAACGTGTACGTTAGGTTAAGTTAAAAAGGATGCTAATAAAAACCATTATGATGCAATGCATATGAACTGCTTTTGAATTGTACAACAAAATGGTTAATAAAAAGGCCCTAGAGAGTTTTATATTGTGGTGGTTTCTAACTCCATTAGATATGCCCAGAAACTGCCATCATTTCCCAAGGATAATCATTCCATGTTTTGTATTTCTCAAGACCAATCTGAGACTTGGCTTCTGCGCCTTTGAAATCGCTTTTGTATTCACACAACAATTGCAGGGAATTGCGTGTTTTCACTCCCGGTTTCCGGTTATTCCCGCCCCATAAATCACAATCAAAAGGATCAGGAGCAGGACCACGAAACGTGTCCGTACGTACGCCTTTCCAGGCCGAGGGAGTGAAGGAATCCAGATGGACGGACTTCCGCGTCCTGAAGGGTTAAACTGTCCAATTGCGAAAAGGGCCGTAAAATGCAGGATTTTTGGTTCGTTTCGAGAATTGGAAGGGAAGAAAAGCGAAGCGGAGGGAACCCCTCGAGTAGTGACAATAAAAATGGCAAACAAAAGTCTCCGGGTGACCAGTTGTTGTTGTCGCGACCCCTTGCCCAAAGGATATATGGTGGAAATATGGAAGCGGTGTCACACCATGTTGTCGCGTTTTACGACCGCCGCTCACCTTTTGTTTGCCGACTTTATGGCCGCTGCCTCATTCCCTTTTCCTTGCATATTTTTTTCCAACGCGAGTCCGCCATTTAACCGACTCACTCTCTGGCGAAAACCCAGCCAAAACGAGCCTTCAAAACGTGGGCTAAGTTGGCACTTTTTCTAATTTATCGATTCTCCAAAAGGTTTTTTTTTATTTCACCTTTATTTTTTTTTTTCCAAAATCAAGTCGAGAACTTGACTTGTTCACCTTGGCAGCAGCCATTAACCGGTTGCATTTTTTCTTTTGGCTAACGACTATTAATAGACTCCGACCTTCAAGGACGCTGGCTGCGTTAAAAAACTGCATCCGGAGAAAGGATATTCCGGGGAAAAAGGCTAAGACAGGTAGACCACCCCGACACAGCTGTCCATAAAAAACATAATTGCGCAACTCAAGGACTTTCGAACGCGGCAGGACTTGTAGTGTCTAGGATGCAGCCCGTGCAAATCGCATAACCCTTAATGTAGCCATATAACCCGACAAGGTCTTGGTGTCCTTCAATTAAAATTCGATTCGATCTACGATTTTTTGGGAAACGCTGAAGACTTCAAAGGTAAGGAAATAATCTTTAAGTTATCTGACTCAACACGGTGGATATATCACCCTCAAACATAATAAAAATATTTCAAAGAACTTTTTTAAGACCATATTAGAAAACAAAATACTTTTTTCTATATTTCTATATAACAATCTTCAAGAAGATGTTGTTACCCATTGGCAAATTCATTTCCTAAACAGTAATTGCGTTTGTGGTTACTTATCTCATATTTAAGAAAGATTTTCATAATTTACAGGCACTTTTTAAAGGCTCGAAGTAAAAATAATTCATTCGCAAAACCGCAGCTTTAATTATCATTTCTTGAATGTGCTCAAACCTAATTTAACTTCATATAATTTTATGTAATTCATTTCGTTCCGAAAGGTTCAATTTTAAATTGCTTGTTTAATACGAATCAAAGAGCCAATTTAATTTTTATGGCGAACAGAAATAACTTGTTCGTCGCGGCGAAACCAACTGCCCAATTAACTCCAATCAAAATGGAAACAACCGTAAAAATACAAATAATAACGAACGTAAATTTGTTATTAGGCAATTCTACGCGATCGTCGCACAGCCGAAGAAGATTCTGAATATGTTTGTATAATTTCGGCTGACAACGCCTCACTGTCCGCCAAATCATTCATAATTCATTTTGTATGCCGCATAAATGTTTTTACTATCAATAAAAGCGCAATCAAATTAACATTAAACTTATTTCTCTGAGGTGGCTCCTCGCCGGGATCGAAAGCGCACGTAATTATTTTAAAATATTCCGCCATTCCGTTAGGCTATCACCGCATTCTTTTCCACTCGGCCAGATTTTTGATTCTGTTTTCATCGTTTGTTGTGGCAGAATTTCAGACTTTTCGTCACGTAAAAATAGAAATTTGAAATTGTCTGCGATCTGTGTGGGCAGCTCATCCCTCTTCCTCTACTATTTTTAGTGTTTTTTGGGGTTTTCGCATTGATATTAATTTAAATCGCAAATGTGTCGCCGCTGGCGGCGTAGAGCTTGTTGACATTTTATTTACAATAGCAGAAATGTGCAATAAAAATTAATGAAAGGCTTATGTAAATGCCCCCCCGGTAATTGCGGGCGAGAAAAGCACGGCGAAAACGAGCGTTTCTGCCATTTTCATTTTCGGACCCTGGAAATGTGTTTTCCTAATTAGCTATTCTGGAAGGAACAATTTCTATTTTTATGCCAGTCACATGCCCAAGTCTAAATGGGCTAACAAAATGGTGCAGCACTTCGCCTGCGGCAAAGGGTGATCATCGGGAATCTTAATTATTTTTAGAAGTGCCACCATAAATCTTGAGGAAACAAAAGGGCTGAGTTGAGTTTGCTTTTTCCGCTCTTAAAGGTATTTACTTGTCTGTCATTGGCTTCCATTTGAATTTCCCATTTAATCAGTGCCTTTGTGTGGTATTTTAAAGTAATTCAGATAATTGCAAGTAATTTTAATTCATTTTAAGTGGTTTGTTAGGTCAATAATTTAATTAGTACATATACGAATATAAAGAGATTTTCATAAAAATACCCTGAATTCCTAAAATCCTGAATGGAAAGCCATTCCAATTAAAATCCAATCGAAGAGCACATCTGCAGGTAATTAGTCGGAGCATCTCGGGCAGTTTGGCTTCGTTCCATTACTGCTCCGATCCAATACCTCCGGCAATTGGATGCTGCCTTCATGGACAAGTGCATGTGGCATTGGCATTGGACTGGAACTGAGACTGGGCAGGGGCGGGGGCTGGGATCCACCTACACTTGAGCCAGTTGCTCATTACACTCGACTGGATAATTCCGGGCATTTAATAAACAAGCCCAGGAATCGTGTGCTCGAACATGGCTCGAGCTGTGCTCCGGGCGGGCATTATGAACTGTTTCCGAACGGCGCACACATAATACCATATTTCAAATTTCAATTAAGTCCAAGTGCTGAGAGAGCGGTTTCCCCCTCGGATCCCCAAGAGTATATATATAAATTTCCCCCAGAAGAAGCCACCAATCGGAAAATTCGTTGCCTATTTGACTTTTGACTTCTCGAAATATAAACATTTCGTTTTATGGCTCTCGATCGATTTCGGCCTAAAAGGGACTCAAGTGCAGTCCTCCACTTGGCCCGTTGCATTGCCAAATCCCCTCGACAGAGTGGCCGTATTCCCAGGTCTCTGCCCCGAACAAATTAGATTTTAATTAAAAACTAGTTTCGCTCCGCATTCGAAATGAGCTGCGCCAGCTGGAATATATATTTTTTTAATAAACCATAAAAATGTTTCTAAAGTGTCACACTCAAAATTTGGGCTGTCACATAAATTCCGATGCCTTAAAACAAATTCCAGCGATTAAAATCTGAAAATGGACAACTCTCCGACTCTCTGACCACCTTGGGCCTGGCCTTTCTGGCCTTTCGGAGGCCCGATTGAAAAACCCGACTGGAGCCCCGTCTTTTGGGGCTGAGTGGTTTTTGGGCTTCAGTTCGGTTCGCATTCGGTATCTGTCGGATACAGATAGCAGCCGCCATAGCTTAGATAACATTAGGGGCGAACGGCGAACAGCGAACAGCGAACAGCGAAGAGCATTTTGGAATAACAAACTCGGAAATCCAGAAAGAAAACAAAGAAAGCGCTGTTCAAATTTACATTCCTCTCGGAAAGAGTTTCTGGCACGGATTGGGGGGTAGTCCCTGTTGACTTAGGCGGATCCCCGGCTCGGCCCAAACAATATTTTGCATATTCCATCGATTTTTCGACTCCAAAAACGAGTGCGCATAATGAGCGTGCGAGCGAGAAGGCCAAGCGCAGAGAGAGACGGCCTCTTCTGGGTGTGTCCCCCCAAGCAAGCGAGATGGGGATACAGATAGAGAGAGAGAGAGCGCCTGCCATGAATAGAAGGAAGCTCGTCGCCAAAGAGGATAATTTAGTATCGATTCCACATCATATCCATGTCCCCGCCGCAATTTCAAGTCGCTTTTCTAGCGAATCTAAGGCTCCGCCGCATAAATCTCGCTAATTTATGAAGGATGCGTGCGAAATGCCAACAAACTAACTCTCGCCCACGCCCTTACACTGTCCTCCCAACGAACCACCGAGCCACAGATCCGCCGAACCACTCTGCACCACCACTTCCACTCTCTGCTCCACTCCACCGAGCAGTTCCACTGTCACGCGAGTGAATGTTCTGCATATCAAACTCGCGACGACTCGAAACTCGAGAATGCCACAACAGTGCGAAATGCGGCTGCACAGAGAAAAATGAGAATAGGTCAGGAAACTGGAGAAATATATGATTGAATTTAATAATATAAAAAATATTCTACAGCTTCCGTAATTGAAACTTTTTGCTATAATTTAATTTAAGTGGCTTTAGCATTTATCCAGAAAGTCGTGATAGTCTGAAGTTTTTTTGGGACACGAAGTAGTATGGGAATAAACTGACTATATTTTAAATATAAAAACAGTAGTTTTCCAAATTTTTTTATTTGTTTTAACAAGTATATGAAATCAATGTCAATATATGTAGCTTAAGGAGTTTGGCCTATTTTTCTTTAATTGGTTTATTAGACAATTTAGCCATATAGAAAGCGTTCAAATGAACTCAGGAAATATATATATATGTATATTCGTTCAATCAACTGAGTTATTATGAAATTTGTATTTTTTTAAGAAAATATGCAATATGTCTCTGTAACCCCCCGATTTGATTTTAGGTTCAAACTAATTCTTCATGTTTTCTCCGAGTGCAAGTGCACATCCAAGTCCCTAATCCAAATCGAAATCCAACTTCCCGACCATGTTTTGTTCTCCGACCGACCGTTGTATCGCTGACATCTCTCGATTTATTTAACTGTCCATTTGTGTCGCACTTGGACTAACGATTTTCTAGTCAAGTCCGCGTTCGGTGAGCAAATTTATTTGACTTGCCCGACATTCCAGCAGCGATCATTGCTCGGGTGTGGACGGACAATTTATGCAAATGCCCCGGCATATTGATATTGTTATGCTTTTGTAATGGAAATGCCTGCAATTACCACTTGGAAGCTCCATTGTGAGCCGGCGCTGCGAAGGGCAATTAACGCAAATTAGTTCGTTGAGTTTTCCTCTTTCGAGGTGGAAAAACTAAAGAAAAAGCACCCAGGGGAAAATACTATTATAAAGTCAAGTGGATTAATTAATTTAAAGAGTGTGTTTAGCCCTTTAGAAGAATCGCTTTAAGGTGATTAATGATAAACTGAAAACTTAGGATTAATAAGGTTTGCATAATCAAAGTGATTTTCGTTAATGGATTTCGATGAGAGTAAGTTTCTAAACAAATTGCAAACAAACAAAAATCTAAGAATTTCTAAAGAAAATTTAAATTAAAATTAAAATCAATGAAACCTTTTCACAATCCAAGATCAAATCAAAAATAATGTGTTAATATATTGCCTTTGTCGTCTGGTAAAACCAAATAAATAGGTCCAAAATAATTCATAATCTGCTGTCGTTAGGCTCGATTATCGCCATCATTATTCAGCTGCTCTCTGCAGTAAATAATAATAATTACCGGGCGTAACGAGCTCGTATGCGGGTGCAAATGTCATTGATTACTTATAATGAGCGATTATTATTTATATAGATGGGTGTTTTTGTGCCTTCCTCCAACCGAGATAGACCTGCTAGCGACTGCGCTCGTCCCCACAAATGAAATGAAGTCATAAAATTATTTAAATCTGTATTTAAGTGACAATAAAGCACATTATGTACATTTAATGATAAGCGTCCATTGCAGGTCGCTTTTTCAGTCCGACTTCAAGAGTATATATAGCCAGTATTGGATTTAGCCCCTGTATTGTATTATTATTATATACGACACTGATAAAAAATTAAGTGTACTGTCTCTTGGGTGCTGACACGTGATCAGCACCTGTCACCCGAAAAATTGCTAATTGCGGCGAGGGCTTTTGGTATTTATAATTTATTAAATTTGTCAAATGTTTCTCGATCGGATTACAAGTTTTTAGAGCGCTTTTAGCCGGGCTTAAATGACGCAGGTGGGCCTAATGCACTAATGCATGATGTTAATCAGTGGTTAGTAGGGTCACTCAGGCAGGGGAATTAAATTTGTCCTTTTAATCATACGAAAGGGATACAAAATAAGACAATTTTAGGAAATATATTTTCAAAAGGTTTTCGTATAAAAATTGAATAAAAATTATATAGTGCTCAAAAGAAACTAATATTTTATAGAAGAACATCAAATTCTTATGAGCTTTGTTTTATTTTAGAAAAAGTTAATGGAATGCTTAAAAAGAACTTCATGAAATTATGTTGAACAAAAACTATACATTTAGCATATATTTGAGTGGAGTATTTAGAAGGTGTTACTTATATTTATATTTATTTAAAAAAATTAAAAATTTCAATTAAATATAAATAAGATAAATCCCATTTTCCATCCTATATTCCGGATATTTATCTGAAGTGCATCGCCCTAGTGTATTGCGACATCTCCGACTGTTTTCTGGTTGTTTTGTGTGTGTCCCGCGAGATGCCCAATAAAAATGCGTGATTACGAGCATTTAATGCAATATATTAATTACTTCGCCTTCGCACAGCGATTCCGAGTCCGAATCTGATGGCGGTATTCCGATGTCTCTTGGACCGCCCCCCGATTAAAAACTGGAATAACGTCTTTGTCAGCGTCTTCTTGGAGGTGGATTCCACCGGGGATTCAGTGCAGGCTCCGTCTCCGGCTCCGGCTTCGCAGCCAATGACGGGCCTGAACTCTGCTCCTCCGACATTCGTTAGCCAATTTACGAGCGACTAATGGCCATAACGCATACACTTTATGGCCTCATCCATAATCGAATCGCACTGAGAACTGCACAAATCGTGCAATTTCTGGGCAGCGGACAGTGCAACGGTCACCGAGAAATCATATTTATTATGTGACCATTTTGAGCCCGCAGCAGTTGCCAAATTAAATCATAAAATCGGGACCAACAAAAGCACAAAACAAAGGCAAACCTCGTAAAGTTTTACGCATATTTATCGGTGAACAATTCCCATTTAATGGGTGGCTCAAAAGTCGAACTCTGCGAAAGCCCGACGGCTCTGGACTTATGGCCACCATGTTAATGGCTTTTTAAAGCGATTATGCGAGAAATTTTAATGGATTGTCCGGGAATAATGATCGATTCATGCAGAAGAGCCGCTGGACGGGATTAAATCATTATGCAATTAGGTTTTTTCGTGTTTTGGCTTAGACAAAACACTTTTACGACTTCGGTGGCTTGGCGCGCCCATAAAGCGAATTTATTTAAAACGCTGCCTGATTTATGCATCTTTGATTTAATCTCCCGCTCAAATTCATATTCGTTTTTGAATTAATATCAATGGCGATAAAAGGCAAATATTTAAATTCGCATACCAACCCTTTGTGTGGCTGTGTCTGGGGACCATCTTCGCCGGCTTCGCGGTGAGGTGTAGTTTTTATAGGCGTAATCCACAAATGTTATAAAAACACACACAACACACACGCAAAGACACAGACCTGAAACGAGAAGAGAGGGGGGAGATTTCGTTTAGTTTTGGTTTTATTTTTAGAAATATAATTGGTAAAATGTTAATTTTGGTTAAACTTTAATTGGAAATCCGTCCGCAAAAGGAAACAAATATTATGGTGCTGTTCATTTGGAATGCATTTAATTTAATAAGAGTCTTCGATTGATTAAAATATTTTAATTGAATGTTAACCTTTAAATTAATATCACAATGCTTATTTTAAAGGGAATTAATTTAAGGTTATTCACATTAAATTTTAATTAAGGAATGCTTATTGTTATTATAAGTCCTTGACGTTTGTAAATAATACACTAATTTTAGTGAGTTTTAACTTACTAATACTTGGCCTTCTTAAATCGTTTTATAGAAACAATTAAATTCAGATATGTGGTCTTTTTGATTAATATTTTTACTATTTACAATTTTTGCAATGAAACAGAATATTTAAAAGATTTAACTAATATCAATATTTTCTTTATAAAACAGCATTTTTAGTTGTTTGGACATTTATTTACTTTGTACATATTTATGTATATAATTTGTTAAGTTAATATACCACTCTGTGGTGTTGATAAGATTTGACCCCTGTAAATAAATTCTTTAAAATTAAATAGTACTATTTTCTATCTATTAAATAACATAATATAACGAAATAAAATTAAATTTTCTCATATACCTCCCATTTCTAGAATTTCCAAGCCCATTTAAATACTTTAAAATAATACTTGGTGACCTCCAAATACCATTTCTAATGGCTGTAAACGTTGCCAATTGCATTTTCTTCATAACCCACAATTAATAATTTAAACTCCGTTCCGCTCAAGGCGAAACTGCCCCGAAAAATAATTTAAATTTTGGGGATTTCAATTTGGAAAATGCTGGCTTGCCGCCCGAACAAGGATCCCCATTTGGTGGCAACTAATTGAACCCAATTCGAGTGGAGCAGCTGCCATTCGGCCAGGTCGTCAGGTGTGCAGAACGACAATTCCCCAGTTGAAATTCGTATTTTCCACTTTAATAAAAAACACAAAAAAATCAAACAAAAAGGCGAAAATGTTGAGTTTGGAAAATCAATTCCGGCAGTGTGTTGCAGGTTTGCCAGAGAGCTGCCTTGCCCGGGGGCAATCGCTGCGAGTGAAACTCAAACTGGCAGCGGCGTTTGAGCGAAAACGGGGAACGAGTTCTCCCCAGCGAGCGCCTCAAATATCTTTCCCTTTTCCCCTGGACTCTTGTTGTTGCTGTTTTCTCTGGGTTTTCTGTGGAGCCCCAAGATTCCGGCACACATTCCGCGAAAGTCTCCAACGCTGACCGCTGCTGCTGCTGCTGCAGCCGTCGCCGCTGCTGCTGTTGCGGTCGCTGCCTGCGTCTCAGTCGCCGCTGACGCCTGCGCTGCGCTGCTCTCGCTGCCTACGTCGCTCTCGCTCCCACCAAAATGGCCGCTCTCGTGGGGTCTCGCTCGCCCTGCCGGCAGCTTATCGGGCGTGCGAGCAGATCGGCCCAAGCCAGCGGCCGTGTGCGCAACAGGGCGCACACTATGTGCCCGCGGACGGTGCTCCCCAGTGCCACGCCCATGCGCCCCCACAAGAGCGCGGCGGGCTGTGAAAAAGCGCCGACAGTCGGGCGGCGGCGGTCCGCTTGCACCGCTTATCGCCGGCGTTTGCCGACGCGATTGTCGTTGCCGTTGCTGGTGTTGTTGCAGTTGCTGTTGCTGGTGTTGTTGCTGGTTCAGCAAAGGTTGTTGCTGCTCTGTGCCTCATGTTGTTGCTGCTGTTGCTGTTGCCCAAGTGGCTTTTGTTGCTGCATCTGGAGTTGCTGTTGTTGCTTAGCTTGCTGTTGTTGCTCTTACTGCTTAAAGATGTTGCTGTTGTACCTTGTTCTGATGTTGCTGCTGTTCCTGTTGTGACTGATGTTTTGTTTATTGTTGCTGCTGGCTCTAAAGTTGCTATTGTTGCTACTGAATCTTATTCGAAAATTGCCGCTTTTGTTGCTGGAGTGTCTAGATATTGCAGTTGTTGCAGAGAAGCTGTTTAATTTTAGGTATTATTTCTAGAGTCACTAAGGAAAATATTGCTTGAGAATCGTATGCGGTTAGGGGTTCTGCTGATATTGTTGCTATTTTAGATAGTATTTTTTCCCCTTCTGCAATTTTTTGTAGTTGGTTTTCTCTACTAATTTTTGCTATGATGCTGTAGTTCTTAACTGACTAACAAAAGTAACTAAAATAGTCTTAAATTAACACTTTTCTGAGACTTCAGCCTTCAATTTCTAACCTTGCTTCACTCTTCTGTAATTTTCCCTCGAATTAAGTTCATCATTTAGCAATATTGCACCTACTATCCTTAATATCTGCCACAATGCAACAATCGTATAATATTTGCTGGCATTTGTGAAGGTCCTGTTCTTGAATCCTTATAAACTTATTATAGCAAAGTAAAAGTCTGAGAATGTGAAATCAGCTTATTCTAAACTTGCTACCGTTGCACTTGTGGCTTTTTTATGGATGCTGCTGCTGTGTCTCAAGTTGTGGCTGTTGCAGCTGCTGTGTCCGATGTCGCCGTCGTCGTATCTGTTATCAATTCTAATGCCTGGGGAGCCTGGCAGAGCGCACTTAGCCCGGCGCTTGGCAATTTCCACTTGATTGGCTGCACTTTCTCGAGATTTTCGATATCCCAAGACGAGCAAATTTGCATGCAAAAGAGAATTGCTTCAGGGAGGCTGTGGGGGCTTCGCTCCATTCTACTTGGACTGTTTCTGCTTGCCAGCAAGGACACTTGAGAGCCGAGAGCCGAGAGCAGCTGCAACTTGGCCATCTCCTCCAGTTGGCCGTATGGTGCAAATGGCAGTGGCTCGGCGATGCGAAAAGTGAAAATGCAGTTTCGCATAATTTGATCCCTCTCCACAACCCCCGGGAAAATCGTTCGCTCTCTGCTGCGGCTGATGGTCCTGAATGCTGTGTGCTCTAAGTTCCGAGCTCTGTGAGCATCCTGCGAGTCCTGGTGGCAAGACAATGCCCGTTCTAATCGCAATCATGGCTGCACTGTAATGGCAAAATGCCAGGAGCCTTTCGTCCTCCGCTCACCTCACCTCACTTCAGCGCTCCGCTCTCGCATTTCTGCTTCGGTGGTTGTCCTTCGCTTGAATTGCACTTTTTTATGGCATTGCAATTAGGGGTAAGCGCATCGATGCACACTCACACTCACACACACAGAACACACTGAGAGGGATACTAGGGGTGCAAAGGCAGCGCAGGCCAAGGGTTGTTAATTATCTACCAAAAGGGAGAAAGAGTGAGCACACACATACCGAGGCGACAATTATCTAAAAAATTCCATATTGCCGCTTCCCGTGAATGCTAAACAAATAGTTTTTGCAATTTCTCCTTGTCCATGGGTTTAAATGTTTATACTTTATACATTTGTACTAATTTGCATGAATTTGTAGAAAGAGTTTGTGAGAAGTCAGCACTTAAATGCATGCTCTCAAGGATAATACTGTTTTAAGGATGATAATTTCTCTGAAATTAAACATAGTCATAGGGACATATGTATCTTCGTATATTAGGTGTCGGTAAACAGTTTAATTTTTCATCTTAATATTCTAGATGGATTTATGATAATATGATAGAGAGAACTTTGAAATAGGTGTACTTTTACTCGAGTCAAACTGTAATTGGTTCACTAGGTGCAATGTTAAAGAAAAATTATAAAATTCTTATATTTTGTAACCGTGTTGTAAAAAATTGAAATTTATATAAACGAGTTTTACAAATCGCAAGCATAATTTGATCAAGAGCTTACATTTTTGCTATTATACCTCATTGAATCATGTTAGATAGTTTAAAAGTGAGAAGAAAATTAGCCCCCTACAAAACATCTAAAATATTGACTAAAATTTAAACATGAGTAGCAACTCAAGCTTAAGTCCCTGCCACAAAGCACCTTCAAACTATTCAGAAACATTTTTTAATACAAGTCGAGTGCAAAATGTATTATCAACAAACGGTTTATTAAATGAGGAAGCCTGCAATAAAATCTCACAGACCCAGGGCAAACCCAATCCGGGTCTTATTCAAAAAGTCAAGGAGAAAGGCGAATGCGAAGGTGAAGGGGCGGGACTGGAATGGGATATATTGTACATATATCTGGGGTCGACACTGGTCCATTGTCGTTGTATTTGCGCATTGTGCAGAAAAGTCGTAAAAATTTCTGCTGTCTACGTTCGAAATGAATGGGAAAATGAGAAAAGGCCGGTCCGCCGATGCTATGCTTTTTCCCTTGCCGAGGTCCCGAGCCGAGAGGAGTTCTTGTAAAGTTTACGAGCGCAAATATAATTCAAATGGTCGTTAATTGCAACAACAACGATGGGCCGAAAGTGCTCATAAATGGATTGGATACCCCTCGGAAATCAGCGCGAGTGGGCGGGGTTATATACATACAGATATGGCCCCGCAGAAAAAGAAAAAGCTAAAGCAGCTGAGAACCGAGAGCTTTTTGTGTTTGTTTGCAGAGCGAGGAGCGGAAAGGGAAAAGCACAACAAACTCGGGCGGCGCACGTGGTGGGGATATTTCTCGGAAAGTATTTCGAAATTTCCCAAATTTCGATTCGATGCGGTTCGGTTCGGGTTGGATTTCCTCTGCTCGCTAACTCGGACTGGGACTCGGAGTAACTGGCTTGCCCGAAAAAAAGTACCAAAGCGGTTAGATTTTTGTGTTTGAGGGAAATTTCAGCTTGCGCATGTACGTGGCACGCACACACTGGCGGCGAAACCCCTCACAGATACGCCGTACGTGCGCTCACACAGATACTCGGGCGGGCTATCCGTGAGATACGCACAGATACAGATACTCGGCGCTGTCCGCGTCGCTGCCGGCGTCGCCGTCGCGCCGCATTGGGATTTTGAAAGACCGAAGAAATCGTCGGCCAACGGCTTCAAATGAACGCAAAACGTTGGAAAGCAAACAACCGCAAAAAAGCCATCAGCTAAAAATAAAACTGCAACTCCAGCGGTGTTTAGATATATCCCAAATCCATGGGAACAGTGCTCGCTAATCGTGTGTATATATTTGTATTTGTATATCCCTGGTGTGAGTGATTATTCTCGATCCGAATTAAAAAGTTCAGAAAGCAGAAAGTTCCGAAAGCGCAGCGTGAAACAGGTTTGCATTTAGACGCTGCTGCAGCTGAAGTTTACACGTGTATTTTTAAGTATTGAGTATCTGTGTGAGCGCCTGCAGCCGCAAACTGGTTTGCCAGATCAATCTCTCAAGTATCTCAAGTATCGTGTATCTCTATCTCTATTTGCAGATCTCGCCCGGACGTCTCTTAACGCCGCCATAAACACCAAATAACAAATAGCAAATTCTCTGGGCCAGCAAACAAATGTCGCATGTCAAGGTCTTGTTAAAACGTGGAACTCCAGCCATCCATCCGCCCAAAGAGTCAACACGAATCCACGACTTTTTCAGCTGTCCCAAAAGCAAAGTTCCCCCAAAAAAAAAAAACTTAGTCTGTGTGTTTTTTAGTGTGCGTGCCATTGACATTGACTTATGCTTAATAGGACGGGGGTTACCAGAGGGGGGGTTAGGGTATCCACCCTTTGACAAAAACTTTGTTTTGTCGCTTTGCCAGCTCTGCCTTCTGCTTTTGCCTCGTTTCTCCTCCGTTTTCTGCCTTCCACGCACATTTATGGTTTGTTTTGCTCACACACACTCAAAGACTCGAAGAAAGAGAGGGCCATAGGCAGGGAGAAAGAGAAAGGGAGAGAGAGAGAGAAGTCGTCTGCGATGATAAACGCCTCTTTGCCTTTTTTGGCGGGTCGGTCCATCCATGAATGAAACAATTGCCCCGAATGACTGACTGCCAGACAGATAGCTACAAAATGCCCATTTCGGGGGTTTACCAGCGGGGGCCAAGGGGGGCCGGAAAGCCGACAGCAATAAACACCGAGCGAGCTACGACAAAAGTCTGATGAGGCAGACAATCATGAAGTTCATCGTGGCGATGATGAGGCGCGCGTTGATGAAAATGAAAATGATTTTTCGTCGTCGCCGTTGCCATTGCCGTTGCCTTTGCCTTTGCCGGCTTCTTCCAGCCTCAGTTTGCATTCAGTGGGGCAGGTTATTTATGGCACTTCTCCCCAACGCCACACTCACTGGGGTAATCGATTTTTATTGGATTAATATTGCCTTCCGCTTGGCTTGGCATTCTCTCTGTTCTTCGTTATCACTTGGCAGGTTTTTCCACTGAAGTATGATGAACCCTGGACCCTCGGCTGGTGAGTTTTTAATGTATTTATTTGAGATGTAGTACTAAACTTATAAATAAATGAAACTATAAATAGCTATCTATATAAGAGAGTATTTTCCAAAGAAACTGCTAGATTTTAGTTAGTTAAACTAAGTTTTGTGGGTAAAACAACAGATAGGAAAAAAGAATAAGGAAAATAAATATTTAAATTAGTATTTATAACAGTTATAATACTCTCTTAAAGACTTTTTACAAAGAATTATTTCTTCTGTACTTGTTTCGCTTTGTACTTATGCATATTTTTTTTATTGACCATCTACTCCCCTTTGACCAATTACCATATGCTTAGCCATAGAGTTCCCAGAAATTGTCTAACCTGCCCCTCCTCCTGAAAACTCTTTGCAAATATTCCCACGGAGCACGCGGCGTATGCGCAATATGTCTGCGCATCGAGCGACCGAGGCCGATGCCGGCCGGCCGGCCAGAAATCGGTCAAACTGCCACCTGGCTACTTATTAGCGGCACTAAATCAAACCGGCCTGCCAGGACAGACAGATTTTACGAGCGCTGGGTCAGTTACAAGCTGCATTTTTCACATGCGTGTAAATCAATCAAATGGCCAGAGACTCCGGGTCGAAATTCGAACCCAAAAAAAGGAGATGCAGAGGTCGTTCCCTGAACTCGGAGATCAGTTACGAAAACTGCACCGATGGCGATGGTAGGGCAGACGACAGCCATAAAGTTTAGTTTAACGACTGCCAAACGCATAATTACGCATTCTCTCACCTACACGAGCGCGTTGTTAGGGGCGGTTTTTGGCCCGAAACACACACTCCCACAGACACACATACGAGGACCCACCCCCCTGAGGGGAGCGTTGCTGCAAAATGGCAAACAACCCGCTTGATTTTTACTCCATTTATCCGAATTTTGATTGCGATATTCGGGATTGTCTTGCAAAGCGAACAGATGCAGGCGTGAAACGTCCATAGGTGGCACACATGTGACACACAGAGAGGCGAACAGGCAGCCCTGGCTACAGTAAACTCATGGAGTTTAGAAGAAAAGGTTTACAATAATTTAGACCTATTATTTAAGAAGGGAAATCTAGAAATATTAATAAAATGTAGTTTACTATTTTGTATTTTAGATACATCTTGGAATAGTTCGGCAATAAAACCCAACTAAAAATAATTTTATTTTGTCTTTAAGAAGTAGTCTCTTTTATAATTTCTTTACTAAATATAATTTATAATCTGAAAGCCTTCCAAAAATTTATTTTGTATTCACTGTACCACAGAAAATCGCCAGACAATATGGCGTGGCTTGACTTCTCTTTTGCAAATTATCATGAATTATTTTTGCTGATGTCAGGGGTTGTTATTTGATTATTTCGAACGATGTTTCAGCACCCAGCACCCTGAGCGATGCCATGGGAATGCCTGAAATGCCCAGAATTTACATGTGTGGCTAACGCCCCGAACATTAATTTTAATGCCACCACCACCGGTCGGTCTGGTCTGTGAATTATCAAATTGTCGGGCTTGAGTCTCAAAGCTCCGTCTCAGACTCAGACTTAAATTTGCGTCAGGCAGACAATCTAATTTGGCCATTCAAATTGCAGCTCAGACAGACAGGGCGAAGAAGAGGTCACCATTGGGGGCAGCTGCCTCTCAAAGCATAAATTGCACACTAATTGTGTCCATTTCGGGGCGTCGCTTTTGTTTTCTGCCACCCGAGGCCATTAGTCGATTTAATAAAATAAAATCAACTAAAACACAGCAGCGGCGAACTCTGTGCGCAAGTGTTGTGGCCATCTTCTTCAACCTCCAAGTTTCTGATTCTGTCTCTGGCATTCACTTTGCTCGTGCCATCCCCCCAGCTCCATCTACTATATCTCCATCCCAAGCCCAGCCAGAACTCTGCTCTGTCGCCATCGCCATCGTCTCGTGTTTAGTTTGGGTGTGAAATCTAATTTGAAAAGTTTGTGTAGTCATTCTGATGCCGGAGCGCACTCAGCAGCATATGCTACCCACCGCTCGCTCGGGTTTTCTTTTCTAATTTTGTTTGCAAGTCATTGACGCAATATTGCCCAGCTCCCAGTTTCCAGTTTCCAGCTTCCTCCAGAAACCCCAAAGCCGCCTCCATCCTTGCCCCGATGCGGAGCAGTTCTGTCCACCGGCTGCGACTCGGCAATTTTATAAGAACCGCACCGAGCACATTTGCCGAGACACTCAGAAATTTAAATTAGAATTCATAACAAATAGTTGCAATGCGGGCTCACGAGCTCGTAAAAAGGCCTTTGCTGCAGGGAAATGATTTTATTAGGAATGTAATCAAAATATAACCTTTTAATATAACTTAAGCTGGTCAAAGAAACTTTTAAGAAAGTGTTATATGTAAACCACAAAATTGCTTAGTTAGCAAGTTATTTCGAAATTGGTTCTGGGTTTTCTTTAATTTTAAAGCATTCCTGTAAATTTTGTAGCATCTCTCTAATATGCAAGGCATCTTCATTATTTTCCCTACCTAAAGTCCTTTTTTGTGTGCTCAGCAAAGTCAATTCGAGGTGAAAGAAATTTGGAAACTAAATTAAACTTCAATTCCTGAGACATAATCCCCAATGGGCGATAAAGAAATATATCCACGGGCAAAAAAAAGAATGAAATGGAACTCTGAGCAGAATAATTGGGAAGACAGAAAAAAGGTGGAAAAAAGATGGAAACTCATTTGGAAACTACGCCCCAGAGGTGGCGAGTGCGGCGAATGCTCCCTCAAAAGTTTAGAATTGTGCAGGGTCCTTGTGCCCGAGAGGGGTGTGGTTTTCGGTTTGGGATGCCAAGCGTGGAAACAATCAACTGAAAGCGTTGATGGTGACGACGACTGCTCCTTTTTGTGGTCCAGAGCAGGTGAGGAGGAATGGGTTCCCTGGAGTGAGTTGTGGACCTGGAATGCGTCTGCTGGCAACAATGGCGAAATGGCGCAATGGCGTCTGTAATTCCAAGCAATTGTTTCCGTTCTCTACGGAGAATGCCTTTGTCTGTCCGTGTTCTCCAACGAAGCGTGCATCCAACGCTTGACACCACATGCCGCTAAGGACTCATCTGCTGGCTCCAGCCAGCGTTTAACACCTTTTGCTGTCGGTTAGCAACGATTCGCCATAAAGTCACGTACCGCCAAATCGAAATATATTTGGCGAACCAAGTCCGGATTTCTGGCAATGGCCGAGCGAGCATCCCTCACATGGCTCGTTGGCTTCCCAAATGGTCGCACCTTCTCGGGGGAAATAGCCCCCAAAAAACCTGAGATCCTGGGGCATCCAAGTCCGCCCTCGGTGCTCGTTAGGCGGTACAGTACATTTCACTGTCCTGTCCGTCCGTCCTCTGGGAGTCGCCAGCGTTTTGCATCGGAATTTGCTTTGCCAAATGCCGCCATTTAGGGTTGTGCCAATAAAAAAATGATATTTATGGTTGTAACGGCCGTTTTGTGTGTACGCCCTACCTCCCCCGCCCTTAACGTCATCCTCCCCGAAAGTCTGACAAGCCCATCCCGAAAGACATACAGACACCGGCCTAGACACAGTGGTTTAAGTCAAATGTTTTTTAAAGAGAAACATAAGGATTTGTGGGGAAATGAAGTTGGAAATTTGTGATTTAGATTTATTAAAGGTAGCTTTGAAGTTATAAAGAATGTAAAAATATATAATGTAAATTTAACGGCATTTAATTATTTACTTAAATTTGAATAAACAACAATTTAAATCATTTAAGGTTGGTGTACAACAGTTGCAGTTTATTAGAAAATTCAATTATGAATATAAAATATTTCAAAATAATTAAAGCAATAATATTGACATAATCAAATAGATAAACCATGAAAACTAGTAATTTTATGTATAAATATAACCTATTACATAAATATATAAAGCATAATAAAAATGAAAGAGAGCTTAAAATATTAATTTTCTGTTTTAAACATATTTTAAATATCGATATTTTCAAAGTATTTATTAAATATCATATATAAATATATATTATTAATATTAATCTACCATAAAATATGTATTCTATAATTTTAATATATATTTTTCAACACGAATCCTCGATTGTGGCCCACGGTCTCGTGGGGGTTGCCTCGGCGCTCAAATGAAATCTCACAGGCATAACGAGCTCATGACTCTTTGCTGCAAGGGTTGGGTAGGACCGAGCAAGGGGACTCGGGAGCCAGGACTCTGGCACACACACAGCCGCACAGACTTAGGCAAATGTATAGTGGCTGAGACTTGGGCACATACACATAGAAAAATATGGCACGTACTCCCCGAGAGCCATAAGTTTACGTTTTATATCGGGCAAACTGTGCAATATTATAAATTTTGAATTTTATCTTAGGCATTAGATTGCCAGAGAGTTGCCTGGTTGGCTGCTCTGAGTTCTCTGCTCTCCTTACACCACTTTCCCGCCCCTTGCTTGTTAGGGATTAAATGAAGGGACGTGCTCGAGGACGAAAGTAGGAGCTGCCAAAGGGGTGGGCAGGTGGGTAATGGATGGCAACAAAGGGTGATTATCGCGATTGGCGAAATAGTGGAACTAGAGCTGGTTCGGGGTCTGGCTTAGGTCTTTCTCTTGGGTTCGGAGTCTCGGGAATATTAATGCCAGGTATCTGGGAACTTTGTGCGTTGTCGTAACTTCTGAAACTTACCGAGCTGTCTTCTCTCTCTCTTATATTTTTTCGCAGGACAGCAGCACCCAGGATATACGTACGGCAAATGCCAGGAATAAAGACACGTCTTATGTGACAAGTGCAGGCTAAACGGCTGAGGTTATCGCAATCATTTTCGATTCTCCCCTGCCTCGGCAGGCAACTCCGTGGAAAAGCAACCACCGAAACGGAATAAAAGGACACAGGACGACCGGAAGTGAGGAAATCGCTTGTAAAATCGGGCGCACACGAGTGCGAGCGAGACACGAGCGAACGCGGCCCGAAAGGAAACGACAATTACGAGGACATGCCGGCTTCGCCTTTTGCTTTTCCTATCCGCTCCTTTCAGTTGCGGCCGTGCAATCGTCGGGTCAACAACGCGCCGTGTCCTTTGCACGAGCTCTATCTGGAAATATACCTTCAAAACACTCGGGAGTAGCTGTTGCAGTATCTGCATCGGCGTGTCCTTTTTTTTCAGCACTCGCGGATCATGATGACTCTGTGCAACCTCGTATACGTATACTGAATGTATCCTGAGTGTATCCTATCCGGTATACCTTCAGTATACGTAACACGAGGAAACACCAGCAACGCGGGATGTGAAACACTTGAAAAAAAATGATAGCTAAAACCGATGATACTGTGATTTCTTTTATTAACACTTTTAGTTTTAAAACTTTTCACTTTGTAAATAAAGCGTTTGAATAAAGTCCCGTTTGAAAATGATATAACACTCGTTTACGACTTTTACTGGATGGCTGGCAAAAAGGTTCCCATTCCGCAACCTGTTGATAGCGACATGCTCTTTTGGGAACCAGATGGATGAACAGCTGACTTGAACTTGCCCCACCAAGGCGATTACTCAACAAGATTGATGGATGAGACGTCGACTCTTTTTACTCAGAAAAGCATCAATATTCATGGATTTTATCAGGCTCTTCAAATAAATTTCTTATTAATATATGGACAATAAAAATAATTACTTAAACTACTAAAGATAAAGCGATAAAAATAATAATAAAAATCAGTTTAAATATATTTATTGATGGATGATGACGGGAATTTTTATTTTATGTTGCTGAAATGAAAATATGTCCGAAAAGGCAATTAATCTTATTGCAAATTAAGATAAGAAATGAAAACGAAATGTAAATAAATGAAATGTCTTTTACGAGGCGTAAACAAATCTGAACTGTCATAAAATAAAATTTAGTATACACATAAAAAATCTTCAGACAGCCACATCATGCATTTTTCAACACACAATAAAGAATTTAAGAACAACAAATTGTCAAGATTTGACCGGCGTTTTGAGCATCTTTGAAAATAATTAAATAAAAATATTTTAAATTCTTCATGAAAGGTTTCTATAAATATATAAAACAATAAAAACAATTTTCGAAAATAATATAATTATTATTCTGCGGTTGCTTAACTTATATTAAGTAATTGTATAAGCTTAGAAATAAATTTTTTTTTAATATTTGAGTAAATTAATATACAGGAACAAATACATATTATGTTTTGGGATTGATGAATAAATAAAGTTAAACTTTAAAATACAATGTGAATTAAATGGCGTAGTTTTTATTATATTCTTAAGATACAGTACAATCTGCGATTCAAGTAGTAACACATTTTTTATCAATAAAACGGGAAACTATAGTAAAAAAGCCATAAACAGAACTTAGTTTTCTGCATTTTATTTTCTTCAATCTGGCTCTGCGCTATTTTTACTAGCGACATTGGCGGCGAGTGGCTGTAACCTTGGAAGCGCCACCTATTGCGCAACACTGGAGTTTTTACACAATTCTGCGCATATTCAATTTCAAAGGGAAGCCGGGGTTGAAATGCGAATTCTTATAAGAATTGGCAGGCGAACAAAATTGGCAATTCCCAGAGAAATAGGCATCATTGTTAGGGTAATTTTATAAATAAATATTACCCTGGGATTAGTGGTAATTGAAGGCCTAAAATAAGCCTAAGAAATAACATGTAGTGGCTCAGTGTAGCTCTGCATTTTTCTATATTTACTTCTTGCTGGTTATTTAAAAAGAATATGTATCGATAGAGCTACCAAGCCGTTGAACCTCAGCTGGCAACTAGCGCTGATACAAAGTATCTCACAGATACCGGCCGAGGGAGAATGGGGGAGACGGAAAAGAAGGAGGAGAAGAAACCACAGCGGAGGAGATAACGAAAGCCGCAACGAAACTGGCTGCACAACAACAAGCAAATGAATTTATGAGCATGCCCAGAGCTCCTCCGTCTCCGTCTGTGTCGCCGTATTCTCTGCTTCCCCCATCCCTCCGTGCCCAGCCCCGTTGCCATGGCAACAATGGCCGCTGCGAAGGAGCGAGCAAAGCGGAGAACGAGAACATTTAATTCGGCCATATTTGATTTTGGACATGCTGTCATTGCTCTCGATTTTCGTTGCTTCTCTGCTGCCGTTCGGGGTGGGTTTTCGGTTCGCGTTGGTATCTGTCAGTGCGTCTGCTCCGTTCATCTCTGGCTGCTTTGGGCGTTTGCCGGCATCTGTATCTATGTATCTGTATCGGTGGCAGAAAACCGGCAACGTACATGGATTCCGCCGGCACTGGGAGTATCTTTAACTTTAACCTTTGGCGCAATTTGGGGCACAATCATGGCATGCTAATCCCTTATTAATTTAACGATCTCCGCCCGCTAAACACGTCTTTAAAAAGAAATAAATCAATTTCATGTCGTCCGCGCCCAAATATTAATATGCAACGAGAGGCTTATGGGCCTAAATGGCCATCGATTAACTATAAAATTGCCGATTTACGATTGCGCCCATAAAATCTTGATTCGCCCGAGTCGAAGTTGGATTCGGTTTGGATTGGTTTGGTTCTCCTTTGCGAGTCGAGTTCGACTCCCCCCCAGCATTATATCTATAAATATAGCTGGAGGAATTTATGGGCTAGTCGAAACCTGTCGAAAATTGATTTACGACCCATGAGTCGACAGCGCTAACGATGCGATCCATCGGAGCCAAGTGAGTAAGATATTGGCGGAGTGTCTCGCAAAATACAGCCCGTCCCATACACCTGTCCCTAAAAATGATTGAGGCTCCATTAGCCATCCAAGCAAGCGGGCATAAAATATACCCATTCGTATTTATAATGCCTTCATAACCCGATGCTTGGATATAATTTACACACACCGCTCTTGCCAAGTTGGTAAACTAATTCATCGGAAAAGGTGTGAATAAATATATAGGGGTCGTAAAATAATCGTAAAATAATATTCAGAGCAAATGGTTTGGCTTGGAGAGATGATATAAATAAACATAAACTATATGGGTTATCGGAGAATAATGCCTGAAAAGTATATAATTAATTAATACATATTTGTATTTATAACAATGCTTAGGAATAATTTTAACATTCTGTCATCCAAAGTTGGTAAACTAATTCACAGCGAAAGGTGTGAATAAATGTATAAGAGCCGTAAAATAATCGTAAAATAATATCGCGTTGAATATTATCGATATGAAACAAAGGAGATTATAAACAGAAACATAAATTATATGGGTTATCTTAAAATAATGCAGATAAAGTCTATAAATAGTAAGCAAGAATTTATAAATATTAAAAGCACACTTTTTCCTAGAAATAGTTAAATAAATAAATTTGATTCATCAAATGTCCATTACCTATTCAGAGCAAATTGCTGGGCATTCAAAAATTATAATTAGAAATTTACAAGAGCTTAAACTAATTCCGCAGAAAAGCATATGCTAATGGCACCATTCGCATTTCCTTTGTAGATCCTAATTAGAAGGAAAATTAAAATAGTTCCAAAGACCCAGCCTGGACCTATCCCATTACAAATTTCTACATAATGATGATTTTTCTGATAATTTCCACATAGGTTAGCCTCTTTATGATATCAATAAAAAGCTGGCTTGGTTAGCCTGTGATGGCTAATAAACCGATTACATATCGGCTGATTATATCAATTGGCATAACTTACGAGAGCCCCGAGTATCCATCTGCGCGTCCCTGTCCCTCGAAGAACTGCAAAGAAAGAAGATGAAGAGATGGCATTAAAAATCTTCGCATGGCTGTAAAATCATTCGAAATGCTCGATTGTCAATTAATGCCCACTCTCCGGCAGTTGCATTTATATATGCATGTATGTATATTCCCGCCCGATTTGTCCGACTTTGTCTCGACTTTGGCTGATAAGGCGCAATGAACCCGGGCTCCAATCACTCGAAGGCAGAGATTTTTTAGGCAGACCCCGAGAGGGGATGGGTAATTTATGCATTCTTTGTTCTGTCTACATGCCACTCGTGATATTTCATTTAAAAACCGAAAAAACAACAAGGCAAACGGCTCAGAAATATGTGTATATATAAACAAACCAGGCAAACGTGCACTTGGCATGACAGGGAAATGGCTTTGGGATTGTGACGGGGACTGGGATTGGGTCTGGGATTTGCGATTGCCCAGTGACCACAGATTTTGGGATATGTAAATGCATGCTTCCCCAATAAGACATCCGAGGTTGCCATAAATTAGCAGGCAGCACTGACAGGCGTCATTTTCGAATTCCTGAGGAGACTTTTCGGGACAGGATGTAGGGATGACGGAAAATATCGATATAGTGGCATTGTATGCATTTTAAACTGGTATTTGCTATAAAAAATTTGCTTAATACATATTAATACTTATACTTATTTTTATATGTATAGCAAAACGATATTTTCTCTCTGAAATTAGACCATACTTTGTTGATACGTCATGCCGGACTTCTCTTTATTCCTCCCTATTAGGATGCGTCATTGG
The DNA here is from genome assembly GCA_008042535.1 of Drosophila tani. Lineage (NCBI taxonomy): Eukaryota > Metazoa > Arthropoda > Insecta > Diptera > Drosophilidae > Drosophila > Drosophila tani. The sequence continues at coordinate 17,618 of VNJO01011145.1, read as the reverse complement.
ACTATAGATTGTATGCTGGCCAAATATCCAAGAATAACCGAAGCACTCGACTCACGTCACGCTGGAAATCGAGGGGCATATAGGGGCTTATTTTTTTGCGACCTCGAAATCATAATTCAGGATTTTACGGCCTTTTAAGTGCCATTAAGTCAACTCTTTCCGAGGCCACTTTCGGTTTCCCTTGAACACTCGCTCTGCCGGCAATTAAACATTTTTGTAATTGCAACTCTTTGACGCAGCAGCAGCAGCAGCAGAACGGAACCGAAGCCTAACGGAACGGGACGCGGAGATCCCTGGCGATTTGTGATTTTTTAGATTTTCACTCTATTTGCGGTGCTGCGCCCACACAGATACCATGGGCACAAACACAGGCGTGGATTCAAGGCACTGCGGCCATTAAAACTGCTTTATGGTCCCTAAAAACGAAACGAAACGAAAGCGAAAGCGAGGAACATGTGTAGGGGTTTGTTTTCCCGTTTTCCCTTTGCCGTTTGCCATTTCCCATTTTCCTCGCCCAGCCATGGAGCGGAAGGATTAATATTTTTATGGAGCACTTTTCTGGTTGTTTGCTGAATTTTGCAACAAATTGTTTTACGGCCCACCGGGCGTCTTCAACTAGAATCTTTAAAAATGTTGGGAACGAGAAAAGGAGCGCTGTTCTAAGGTTAAACTTTGGCTAGATGAAAATTAAATATTAAATATTCTGTGAGATTATCTACAGCAGGTTTGTAACTTGATACTTCAAGACAAATTCAAATTGTAAATAATATTAAATTTACTATACATTTTGAATACATTTTGAGAATTCGAACGCAGACGCCAACTGATAAAAACCAAGAAATAATTCGTATTCCTTTGTCATGAGAATCATCTATTGGCAAAATGGCCACATTTATTTTTTTATTCGAATTTTATTCAAATTTGTCAGCCGCTGAAACCAGATATGGCGACCTCCCGGCAAAGTGTCAAATCCAATTAAATGCTATAAACAAAAAGGCAGAGATATTCTAAAACAATTTGTAGATTACCCGACGCAATCTCATTAGCAGACGAATTTCAATGTTAACTCTGCGATTTCTATGCGAAATCGATTTTGAAAGTGTGAACGAAACGAGCAGAAATGGCCAGAGCAAGAAACAAAGGAAATAACAGACAATCGACGGGGTTTTTGGAGCCTGGCTTCTGTTCGTTCACCTGGGTTTGGGCCCGAGTCTTGGTTGCCCAGCCTGCGATCCAAGCCCCTTTCTCTGCCTCCAATTTCGATCTCCTCGAGCGACGGGGAACGGCTGCCATTTATGTGCGGTTCGAAAGCGCCTAAAGTAAACATTTAATTGCGCCATTAATTGCGCGGTAAGTGTGCCAGATGCACATGCTCGCACTGGCGGAGAATGGGAGGATGAGGATTGTGGCATTGCAGGGGCGGTGCTGAGAAAACAAACAAATTCCCTCGGCTTGGTTAAGTGCCCAGCGGTGCACTCGAGAAAACTCACAGACTCCACTTCGCTCCACTCCGCCTCTCTGGCGGACCCTAACCCGCTGACTTTTACGAGCTTCGGAGTCTGCCATTAAGGCGCTCCGGGCTCTCTGCTCTCCGCCCCGCTTTCTCCGGTCCAGATCCTCCATTTCCCCCAACTCTTTGCCGCGCTCTCCATCTTTTCTTACACTGGGAGGAAGAGGTTTTAGAGGAACTTACCCCTTAAAAGCTAAAACCAAACAGTTTTCTTGAAAGAAATATATTAAACCAAAAATTATTGTTTTGTAATGCCCAGTAAATCGTAAATTAAAACTCAACGAATATTTAATGTTTTATTTAATTTTTCCAAGTGCAGCTCGGCCTCCACCTTGCATTCGCAGCTTCAGAGTCGCTCGGCAACTTCTGGCGCATTAACTTTGTGTGTTTAATGCGGAAAATTATTGTCAATACAATCGACTTTTTACGATGCTTAAGTTGACAGTTTTTGTTGCTGTTCCTGTATTATTTTTTGCCCTTCTGGCGTTTCCGCTGAAACCCAGGTCCCACTGTATTCCCATTTTCATAATTATGATTCAATTAATGAAGAGTAAATCAACGGCAACTCAAGCTGAGACTAGCTGCGGCCCAAATTTGCATGAGCTTGATGACCAAATGGGGAAAATAACCGTAGAAGGTTAGCCTCTTAATTAATAATTAACATCTTGATTTATTTTTCTAAAAAATTGTGGAGTGTTTTTGAACAAATTTAGTCTAACTAAGTTTTAACTTGAATAACCACATGTTACTTATATCAAAGTTAATATATTTAATTAAGGTTAAATTTGAGTTTAACTTTAATATTTAATTAAAAATATTGTCAGTCTCCAAGGAGATGGGATCTCTCAATATTTTATTTTATTTTAACAAGCCCATTACTTATACTCTCCTTTCGTAACAACCTTAAAAATAGCCTTTAAAAAACCTTTTAGAGTAGCCTTTAAGATATAACCCTGAGAACCGGGCAGGTGTAAACTTTTAAAGGTTCAATTTTCGTCGAGATCGAGTCCGATTGTAGCGACTTCCATTTGCCAAAAATGGAACAACACACGACGCGCCGCCTGGCGCCATTAACTTAATCGAACGGAAAACCAAACAAAAGCCGCAATTAACATTAAGCCCTTCGCAGTCTCGCCTGGGTTTTTGGCAACTGTTACTCGGGTCTTCCTCGGTCTTTTGGGTTCCTGTTCGGTTAGGTTTTGGATAGGTAGCTCTGCCCCCAGAGAACCTGCACAACCCATGGGAATGTTGTTGACTCTCCGGCGAGGCGAGGCGGGTGCGATGCGTGTGTGTTTGCTAATTTGAAATTCTGTGGCGTAAGCGTAAGCAGGGGAACTCGAGCTGGAACTCGAGCAGCCCTCCTCTTACAAGCCCGGAGCCACATTAAATTTTAGAAAACACAAAATGCCGCTTTCCGTGTTCCCTTGGCTTGGCAAACAATTTCCCATAAATTTACGTTGAATTACAACCAACAATGTGTGTGTACAAATGCACCGGGGAGTGGCAAACTTGTGACTCCGGACCGAGTTCCCGAGTTCTGCCATCTTTTTGGCAAGCATGAAAATGTATTCCAGACACGCATCGGGCCATTTTGCAAACGTGCCACCGAATGAGGCTCAACTTTGGGATCTCTGCTCCTTCTCCATGTCCCCCAAAAGTAACCACAACGACATCCGCCCACCCGCTCAGAGGACTTCAGGGGACCTCGAAAATGCGGACTCGGATCCGGCAACTTTCCGGCTGACTTTGCTTTTATTTTTTTGGCCCAGCCCCAGGCCTTGGCACCCAGCGTCCCCCGGCATCAAATCACAAACGGAAAGAAGGACAAACTTTCCGGTTTCTCTTTTTTTTTTTGTGGAAAATAAGTAAAGTTTGAATTTGGCAGACATAAATTACATCTGGGTGGAGGGGGAAGCAGTGCTGCCAAAAAAGTATATCGGATACGGGACAAATCCACTGAAAAACTATATCTCTTACAAGAAAGCGTAATAAGCGTAATAAATAATTACTTTTAGGTAAGAGTTTGGTATCCACTTGGCTTGATTAGATTGGTTTCTAAAAATTCCTCTAGGGACAAAATTTAAGTTCCAATAAATAATCCTACATCTAGGACATTTTTTAGGTTGTTAGGTTTTTTTTTTATGTGTTAGAAATTATTAAATGATTCAATGATATTTAAATAATATTAATATTTTTCCAGATAGAAACATATTGCCAACACTGATGCAGAGCCTGCCAATGCCTCCCCGAGGGCACGAACATAGTTTTCCATATTTTTTTTTGCTCTCCGCACATTTTTTGTACATTTTATAATCGTCGCTGTTGCAAAATATATGAAATAAATAAATAATAAAATACACGGTCGGGGAGGAGTGGGTGTGACCCCCGAAATGCCATTTGCTTGCCTCCCGAAACTTTTTTGCTCTTATTGCAGCTGTCGGACTGGGAGATACTTTGCGTTGGTAACTTATGGATACGAGGCCAAAGGAGCAGATGGACCTGGGGGAGACGGGGCAGGAGCAGGAGCAGCAAGGTGAGCAAATTGCCAAACGAGGGATGCGGACCAGGACGAGGAGGAGGTGGCTGCCCACCTTGGGAAGCTGGCGTGTAATTTGTATCTAATCTTGCCTCATGTTTATATAAAAGCAACGACAGCAGAGGGGGAAACTATTTGAGCTCCACACAATTTCTGCAATATGGCGATGGGCGATGGCTGGATGGCTCTGCCAGGAGGGTGAATCCTCGTCCTTGTCGAAGTCCGGGGAGCTGCGAGTCTAAGTGGAAGCAAATACATATATTCATGGCAGCTCCAAGGAGCCAACCGACGACGACGAAGGGCGGGTGGGTTTTTGGAATTTTAATAAAATTGCTGCATTGCCAACTAAAGATAGATACTTTTCGTGTAATTTACGATGATGGCAGAACAGCAATGATGGCGAACGATAGCGAAACGGCAACGGCAATGGCAACGGCAAAACTATTCCAAGGAGTGAGAGATAGGGAACCTATTGGGGAAAACTCAATATCGAGAGAAGCCGGTTGCCTCCTGATCGGCCATGAAAATCAGCTTAAAGCGTTGAATTTCCAGGAAAAATGTGCGAAAGCTTAACGGAAATGTCCTTAGCCCTGGGGTGTTGCTTTCTTAAATGCTGAATTTAAACTATAAAAGAATTTTTTAATATTATTTTAAGAATGCATCGAATTTCAGGGATTTTTTGATCGCTTCATTTTGAAATTATATTGGGCTTTCAGCACAATTTGTTAATATTAATATATACTTAATAAATAAGATGAGTGTATTTTTAAAGGATTTTTTAAGGTAAAATAAGTTTGATTAAGCGGTTTAGGCAATCGGCAATCCGTAAATAATCTTTATATTACATTGAAACAACCTCATATTACGATTATGTTAATAAAGACTCTACCAAAGATTGAACCACTTGTCAAGCGATTTCCCATCATAATTATGGAAGTTTACCCCCATTTCCGCTAACCCTTATTATCCCAATTTCCCCATGTGGCAACGTCGCATTTAATCAGCCAACTTGCCTCGCAGAACACTCAACTTAACTGAACCCAACTCGGGCGAACTGGAGTCATGTCCGTGGGCTAGAGTTTGGCTTATTTATTGATGAGTCCAACGGCACGTTGACACGAAACCCCACCGAAAAGTGAGCACCAAAGGGCCTCCTTAATTTTACCCAATTGATCAATTTCCCCTTGCATATATGCATATAGCGTATAGCATCTAGCGGGGGATGTTGATTGGGCCACTAAATCGAGCCGAGGACCCCTAGTAATGGCCATCCTGGGGTCCTGCCAAAAGTTAATGTAATTGCTGGCCAGTAATTGCCCGTGGGTGGGTTCATTTGCGCCAAATTGGAAGCCCATCGAGCTAAGCACTTTTAATTACGCGTGCGGCGCATAAATTGTCAATCGAATTAAGACTCCGGCTAGCAGGGAAAATTTTCCAGAGACAGACTCAATATAACATCAAATAAAAGGTTTAAAGTTCCCCGTTCAAGTTCATTTCCTTTTTTCCTGTTTATTTACTTGAAAAATATCAATAATATCCAGGGATAGAACCGAAGATATCCTCGTCCCACATAATATTGTTTCCCGTGCCGGAGATGTAAGGAGAAAGTTTCCCGACTGACGGTAGCGAATTTACCTGCGTCAGGTGCCCAGCCGCGAAGGAGTTGACCCATTCCCTGCAACAGAAACGGCGATGCGTAAAATTTGTTTTAACCAAACAGACACAGACAGGCGACTTTTTCACGGTGCCGAGAGGCGAAAGGCGAAAGGCGCATATTTCTGTATTATTTTTTATGATATGCGGCATAAATGGATTTCAAAATGCTGCCAAACAGGCAGCTGAGCCTCATTGTCCTTTATATTCCTTTGGGCCTTTCAATGGAACCCCGACTTCGTTACCGTCGTAGTCGCCGTCGCCGTCTCGTCAGGTTGCGGGACAAAGGGTTGCAGGGTTGAGATGACAATTGTTGCAATTCCCCGGCACAGGATCGTAAAAAGAAGAGGAAGGCCGTAAATCAAAATCAGAGTTCGTCCTGCGCGAAAAGTGAAAGCGAAAGTTGCTGCTGGTCATGCCCCCGCCATGAACCCTCGATGGCTGCCATATTGGAAAGGGAAAGGGAGTTGGTAAAGGGGAAAGGAAAGGGCCACCCCATTTCACCTGGTGCAAGTAGGAAAAAGAAAGGCGGACGGAAGGATGCGGTCGCTTCTGGGGTGGCTTTATCCCCGGCATGTAAATGTCCCGTTTAATCCTTGTAATGGCAGCAGTTGCTGCTGCTCCCATGGAAATCGGTCCACCTCCTTGGCCTTTCTCCTTATCCCGAGTTTCCTCTCCTTTTCCTACTTTTCCTCCATCTGATAAACCGCAACAACAAAAGGCAGCCTGCGAGAGCCGCCCATTTTGTTGTTGTTTACCTATTTATGAAATGAAATGCGTTTTACTTTCATTCCACTTAATCACAGGATGCCGTTTATTTTGAAATGCCTTCAATTGAAAGTCCTCCATCCTCCTCCCGGGTTTTCCAGGAGGGCGTGTCCATGGGTTAAGCATTCAAGATCGCTTAAAAAGATGAGAAAACATTTGCTTAGCCATATCTCAAATGGCACGAACTGTGCGAGCAACCTTTTTAATAAATTCAAGGCGAAATTAATGAATGGAATTCGTAAATATATTTTAGGGGTTACGTTTTTGAAGGGTTGAACATATGCTGCCGGAATTGCGTTGTTAAGAAACCTAAATAATTATTTGCACTCTGGGCAAAATAAATAATAATAATAATGAATAACATAAAGCGTAGAATTTTAAATTGATGGAGAAAACTTCAGTCAAGCACTCAAAAATTAATATGTTTTCCTTAGCAAGACTTTTTAAACTAATATAAACAATTCTTTAAAAAATTTCTTAAATAGTTATTTATATGAATTCTTATATAGGAATTTGTGTATATTTTATTTATATAAACAGCTATTCAAGACATACATTAACTACATTTATTAGCTTTGATCCCAATCAACAACGAAACCAATTTGGAACAACCTTTTTGTTCTACAAGCGATAGATCCAATTAATTTTATCGCCCGAACAATTTAAAACAATTTTACCAATCGATCTGAATTTTAAATTCAACTTTAAATGCCTTGAAAATGTCACGCCCGATATGTTAATGAGCGGCCCCCGATCGGATATCGGAGTTGGGAGTTCGGAGAAGTGGTAGACTCCCTGATTGATTTACTGCCCTGTCCAAAAAATATCCAAAATGTCCAAATGCCCAAAGTGGCTGGGCGATAACCGAAATGGATGCGGTGCGCTGCGACTTCCCAATGGCCGAAGTGCCAAGAGAAATATTAAAATTCAATGCATTCGGGCATTGGGACCGCGAACCGCTTCATAAATTTCCCGATGCAGCTCCCCAGAGGAGAGGAGTACGGATCGAACGCAGATCTGTAGCGTTAGCGGAACATGTGTTAATTTCAGGACCGTAAAAATTGTGCCACAAGATATGGCCGCGATGACGACGGAGATTGAGTTCGGTTCGGGGCTGGCATAAATATTTACCAGATTCGGAACGGGGAATATAACAAAAAACACCCAAACAAAGCCACAGAGACAAAGTAAATTATTTATTTATTTTCAAATTTCTCGAGTCACGCTGTTCGGACAGATAAGAGACCCGAGAAGTCAGGGGGGGACTTTTCGGTGTCAGCTTGGAGTTTAGTTACTAATATACGAGCTACGAGCTATAAGCATGGAGAGACCTGACCAACAGCAACAGCAGTGCCATTGAAATGGTTTTAAAAATATTGAAAAACCAGTTTTCCATCGAATTCTTCGGCCCGGGCATGGGCCAACACTTGAGTCTCAAGTGTCAGGGGAGCGGGCTTGTTTTTGGCATCCCAAATCCGAACCCATTCCCCCTCTGCAATTAGATCAGAGAGACATCGCTCATTCTGAAGTGATTCCCGAGGCGTACCCAAAACTGTTTCGAAATGAAAAATGGTGCTATATGAGTGGCATATTTATGCCCATTTCGATGGCGGGGATCCAGTCGAGTGCCTCCCTCCAAGGAGTGGGAGTAGGAGTCCCAACATCCACCAGTCGAACCTGATAAATGCAGCAAGTTTGCGTCTTGAATTTCAATGGCGCACAGACACATCCCGACAACGATGGGTGTCCAGGGAAACAGATATAAGATATATGTGCTATATAGAGAGGGCTCCATCCATATCCCACATCGAACTCCCTGACTCTCTGATGTACTTATAACGAGAGTCAAGTGCTAGGCACTGCGTCGCCCATTTTAATGCGTTTCTTCGACAGGCAATGAAAATATGCCCGGGGATTTTTAAAACGCTTTAATTGAAGCCCCGCACAGCAGACGGAATGTCTGTTTTTCGTTCTCGAGATGCAAAAGTGGCCCGAGACAATTAAAATTCTGAACGCATTCAATTTACTTGGAAGTCTTTATGATATCTGCCTCAGTCCCTGTCTTTTTCCCTCCCCCAAGTCCCGAGCCACGCACTCTGCAAATGGCGACGGCAAAACAAATCAGAATCGGAATAGATTGAGAAATACACCCATATAATGATTCGTACGTCATAGAGTTATAAACGTGCGAAATATATGGGAAAAGGGCAAATTGGTTAATCAAATAGTTTATGCAAGGAAGCGGAACAATAACCCACGTTTTATCGCCATTTAATCTGTGGGAAAAACATTTACGATGTTTTCTCTCTGTCCGCGAGCTTGTAAAAGATTTGTTGACACAAATAAAACACTGGCCAAAGTTCTCAGCTCCGAGAGTTCTAATAGTAAAGTCGTAAAGTTTTAAAACCCTAAACAACTCGAAAGTTTCTTTGTCGCCGGGTCTGGTTATTGCACTTTAAGGAGCGTATTATTTAAAATCAGTTCATAACATCGAGCCAAGTGTGGCGACAACGTTTTGAATTCTGTTTTTGGAAAGAGGAAACAAGTTCTTTGGCTTAATGGGTAAATCGGATTAAAGTCTGATTGTTCATTTAAGTTATGTGATGGCAACTACAATATTAAATCTTTGTAATAAACGTTGGATTTATTCTCTTTATAACAATAGATTTAGGATATAAGTACTTTCGAAGTGGATTGTTGTTAGAATATTATTATTTAAAGACATATATAATCATAGGCTCTAGCAGCTTGTATTCTTATATTCAAATAAAGTTAACTACGTTAATAAAAAGCTATTAGTATATTTCGATATAAAATGTATAGCTTCGGGAATAAAAATAATACAATACTATTGAAAGAGGTTGCTAAAAAACGAGTGAAAATTTATTCGTGATATAATACATAACTTGCTTTAAAAAATTGGGAATAATTTCTTAAGAGATTTACTAATTAATTCTGTTTATTTAATTAACCACGAAAAGTGTTAATAATTTAAGTAATATAAATTAATAAATTACCTTGCCAAACATTTAATAGCGAACAATTAGGATTAATTATAAATAACACTTTTAAAGGCGTTCCTGACCGATTTTAAAGGTGTTTAAAATAAAAAATGACGCACGTAACGTACAAATGAGTGCGCATTGTCATTAGCCGAATAAGGGAGCTAATACCTTTGGCGACGCCATTTTTGCGTTTAAAATACAAATTATAACAATTAAATAAACATTTTTCAGGTTTCGGCTGACACTCGTCGGGAAAAGGTGATTCGGGAATCGCTTATGAAATATAATTGGCTAATTTGTTCGGTTTTGAGTAACAAATATCGCGCATAAACATTCAATTTACGATCTGAGTCAGACAGAACCGCAGTACGCATTATATTTGCGGAGATAACGAATGCGAATGCGAATCGAAGCGGTCCTTTAGCGGAGTGCTCTCCCAACAGGTTCGTCGCGATAAGGCGGGGCCATTAAGAGGCACCTGTCACCTGTCCCCTCCCCAAACCAATAAAGCGCCAAGTTTATGTCGAAAATTGATATTAATATGCCGTTCGATGGCTCGATTAAAGTGCGCTAAATAAAACCCGAGCAAGTACGCGGCATATACTTGCTATATATAAGGGTATTAGGGCGTGGCACCAGTAACGCAGCTGGAATGCTGTAAATGTAAGCTGCAGCCTTAAATTGATTTAAAGTTTTGCTGGCTGCTGGCTTTTCAAAGCCCTTCAAATGCAAATTGGCTCTGGCGGCCGCTCGTTTTCCGTTTTATTGCGAATATTAAATGAAATTAATGAAATTTTCTGCGCCATAATCCTTTGCAAAACGCATAAATTTGTTCATTAAGTGTGCGCAAATATTGTATGTATTCGCCCTACGCCTGGGCGTAAGGTATATTATATGTGCCCATGTATAGGAACAGCGCCTGTCCGCCCCGGTACATATTTATATTGATTTTTATCTCGCCGGCATCGAGGGATGTTGTTTTGCCAGGCCCAGGCCCAATTCCATATATTGCCATGGCTCCTTTTGCCCCAAAGTGTGTGCAGAAAATAAGCTTGCCTGGTACATAAGCTACGCCCCAAAAACGGGTAAGCTTTGAGCTTGCTTTTTCGAAATTAAACAGAAACTTTTCCTGCAAGGAGGGGAAAGCGAGAAAGTACCAAGGAGGCCAGGTTCTAACTCTTAGATTACAATGTTAGTCAGGCAAATAAAATTTGTATTACTTTGTAAGTAATTAGTGTTCTTTTTCTGAATTTTTAAAATATATTTTAACATTTTTAAGCCTATTTTTATTTACTCAGTTTTAAATAAATTCCCTTTTTGGGTAGTTTCAGCCAATAACCCAACCTTTGACGCTAGCGCCCTCTGCTGGTTTGTCTGCTTAGCTGCAGCTTTGTTGTGTCCCCACCCAGGGGTCGCCAGCTATGTGTGACACATTTACGCACACATATACATCGGGGCCTTTCAGTGTGTGTGCGAATGGGTGAAAAGGAGACGGCAGGCGACTGCATAAGCAGTCATCCCTTTCACACACTCACGCATGGCCGTCGCCGTTATGGCTGCCAAAAAGGAATCATGGCCTCCCGTTCTGATTTCGTATCTGTGTGACGTTTGGCAGTCTTGCACTGGTGTAGGTAAAAGTATCTCGTAGGTTGACGCTGCTTTCTGTCAACGATTTTTGGCTTTGTTACCCCTGAAATTTCTAAAAACGCAGATCATGCGCACTCGGCACAGCTGCTAGAATTTGTTCTAGATTTTTTTCATTCTCTGCTGTTTTTTTTTTGTCATTTTGCAAAGCGAGTTTATCAGACTGCAGTTAAAACTTGGTTTGGCTGCAATCTTTAATACGAAGAAAATTAGCATGCAAATTTGGCCAGATCTCCGGCTAATTTAAGATTTCTCGTGATTGCCGGGCCGACGCGGGCCAACGAAGAAACCTGATTTTTAGCCATATGCGTGACACGTCCGCATAATGCTGTCGAAAATTGTCACATAAATCAATCATATTTATACAAATGCCCCTGATATCCGAACCGCCCGCCGCCAGTTGTTGACAATATGCTAATTCGTTTGGGCTTTGGGCTTTGGGCCGCCCGACTTTGTCTTTGCCTTTGTCTGGTCTCTTTGTCAGTCGCTGAAAACGTGTTTTGGCATTTGATTAGTTGCGATATCAGAAGTCCCAACCAAACCTCCAAAACAAAACCAGGGAACTCTGCCGGCTAACGACTGGCAGTCATGTCATTGGTCGCCAGTTGGCAAGCGTATCTCCCTAGCCCTAAGCACTCAATGTGGAATACAAAACGTGGCTATACGGACTCCATTCGAGCATTTGCAGGTGTTAAATGGCGTCCACTGCTTGAGAGCGTAAGTGGAATAAACAATTGCCTAAGCGCAACAGACTAATGTAATTCATAAGTTAAGGAAGCTCTTATAAATAATTAATTAATACAATAAAAGGTACAAAACAAAAAAATCATACATGTAAACGGTTTTAGTTAAATGGAGTACGAAATACAAGAATTTCTAATAAGCATAATAAATATTATAATCAGATTCATGGAATTGAAATGGTATACCTCAGTAAAAAATTAGTACAAATTTATAATGTATCAAAATATGAGAGGAAGGAACATAATTATATTCTACTCCAAATCTATTTTTATTAATTTGATTGCAATTTTAATTCCGTTTACATGAAAAATTAACATCAAATGCTGTACATTTATTACTTTTAATTAAAAAAAATATAATATTGCCACCAGAGTCTTACTTTGGATAATTACAAGCAAACAGTCTGTTAACAAGTCAATTTTTGAGTGAATAATTCAGATTTTTTACGTTGCGATAAAAGCAACTTTTGAGCAATCAGAAAAATGTTGTCGAGACAATGTTGAAATTGTTTTGCAAGTGGTTGTTTGTCTTGGCAGCGGTGCCAAATGCGGCATTTAACCAATAAAATGCCGCTAAAAAAGCAACAAAAACGAGGAGTTTCATTCATAAAAACGCAGCCACAAAGGGAGAGGGGAAAGAGGAGCGGGTGTAGTTGACTCGCGTGTTAGTCGCGCGCCTTTTTTATTTTTATGAGAAAGAGAACCAGACCAGAGCAGGCCGACTCGGAGAAGGCCAAGACAGGGCCAAGGCCCAGTGGAGACACCCAGGACAAGGCCAGCTCGGATGCGGGAACGGATACAGATGCGGGAACAGATACAGATACAGCTTCCGGCTGCGACTTGAGCGGCACTCGACGCGTCGTTTAATGGCCGCCATAATAATGCTTTATTTTTACTGCCGACCGTCGAGTGTCGCATGTGTGAGCGGAGCGGAGCAGAGCGGAAAAGTGTGTCTAGGTGTCTGGCAGTCGTCTACTTCTGACCGTAAAATTTTAATATCCCCGGTGCCAGTTAGTAGTGCTCCACGTTCCAGGTTACTAGCTCTTGCCTCCTGCCCTATGCCTCGCCGTGGCCATCTCTTCACGGCGGTCTAAATCAATCTGCGGCACCTTTATGACCGCTTTATGGGCCACACTTTTCACCTTGACATTGACCAGGGATGCTTTCCGGAATGGCGCTGGGGATTCCCTGCTCCAGCCCCTCCTCGACCTGCCCCAACGCGGTGGTGTCCCACATGGAAAGTGGGTGTCGTAAAACATTAAGTGAGTGATGAGCGTGGCTGTGAGCTCGGCAGCGAGAGCATAATCCATCATAAACATTTTTATGGCCACTCGCATTTGGCCCACTTCCCGCCGCCACTTCCCCCCTCCGTCCCCCCAGTCGCCATGCTCTTCTGCCGGCTTTTGTTGGCGGTAGTAAAATTCGTTAAATGCCCAACAAATTGTTTATTATAGCAGTTTGGCAATAAATGCGGCCATTAACTCATTTTAGGTGTTGCCACCGCACTTCTCTGTTTGTTCTTGGGAGGTCTAAAAAATGCGTTTCAATTGACGATGACGAAGGAGTGTCCGCTGAGTTTTTCGTTTTTTTTTTTTTTTTTGGGCTTGTTATGGCGGTTAGAACAATTCGGAATCGTTGCTATTCGGATTCATGGCCAAGCGTGCCGTATTGAAAGTGAAAGTGCGAATTTGTTTATCAACAGCCATTCATGGTGTTGCTTGTACATTGTCAAAATAAAAATACGAAAAAGAAAAACGATTAGTTCATTGAGAAGAGTCAAATATACAAATTAATAAAAATGTTGGCGACATCCAAGCTATTTTTAAGTCAGTAAGTTTTCCTTAAATCATGTTTTATCGGATATCCAAAAATATAATTCAAAAAGATATTTGCTCTTAAGGATTTCCCATAATAAACAACTTGTTGGATTAAATAGAAACTGCTATTTCGATGTCAGATGTCAGCTCGTGTTCCTCTAAAATACGACGGCGACAGTTGGATTCATTAGCAATTCTTTGATGTCATACATTCGCTTTGTGTATATATGTAATTTCTCCTCATCAGTGAATGCCAAAAATATAAATATAAATTTTCAGATACGCAGTATGTACGTGGGTGTGTGCGCATGAGATACTCGTATCTACGGCCTGCATGGATACATAAATATGTATGAATATCCATCCGACTTTTTGTCCGTAAATGTTTAATCCCAGCGGAGCTGTGGAATCCGAATCTGCTGTCCCCCTTTCGAAATGCCATTCTTCCTGACCCATCCGACAATGGGCCGAATCGAGGCCTGTGCTGGCGAAAAGGGACTTTGGAACTAAACTTTCGGTTTGGCAGGGCAGAGAGCCAGCCCATTATAAGGAAGTTGAATGGGGCCATTTGTGCCTGGGGTTCCATGGGAGAAGTCACATCCGCACGACGCTCATAGATACACAATGCACAGAGACAAAAAGGGACAATATTTAATAAATTATATCAATAGATTCACCACTGTGTAACTAAAAGCGAGCAATAAGACAAGAAGCATGTGCGAGGGGATACACTGTTTTAAAGACTAAAATTTCTATAATTTTTGGTCCAAAACTCATTTAACAATATTTTAAAATATATATTCTTGCTCCCTATTTGTTTCAGTGTGCCCAAATGAGATACCCATCCACGATGGCACCCAGTAAGGGCGGGGCAGCCTCCCGGAGAATGCGTGTTTATTTATATCTCCGCCGTAATGTGCCCGGCGATGTGTCACTGCCTCTCCTCTCTTTGCGTGACCTAGTTGCCAGATTTTTGGCTCGTTCCCCGTAGCCCAAAAATGCGGATGAGATACTGGGCCTCTCTATGTGTGCCATGTTGTTTATGGGGCAGATCACACAGCTAATTGCGTCGTCGCCATCCGTGTCTTAGCCTCGTAATTAATTCTATTGGCTCTGATTGGACTAAATTAAAATGATCGTCTCGCAGAGCGGGCTATGTCAAGTCATAACATCGCTCTGATCGCGTCGATCGATAGACGAGCCAAGTGTAAATGCTAATGATGCCGTTCGCGGAGTATTACCATGGGCAAGTGTCAGTCCATCATGGGCTCTAAAACCACTTAAGAGCATCACAAAAGAGCGGATTTTTAAATAAATTATTATTAATAAATTAATTCATTTTCAACCTAAGTAAGACAGCGAAAATTAAGAGACACGGTGCTCAAAATATACAATGAATGAGCTTGAAAGACCCTGATAACTTATCAGCTTTTTGTACATTTTAAGTGCAGCTAAGAGAACCACTTCCCTGCTTCAATTTTCCCCGACTTGGGCCCACTGTGCGGCCATCGCCGTGACGTAGAGAAAACGAAATCGAATGGAGGGAAAGACCTTTAGAGCAGAGCAGACTAATGGCCATGGAGCTTTGCCTTTGCCGCTGCCTTTTGCCTTTGCCATTGCCTGGGCTGTTGCCTTTGGCCTGGCGGCATAATTTCTGGGAGTTGTTATCGAATTGTGGTTCTGGTTCTGGCTCTGGCCCGGAATCGTATCGGATCGGATCGGGCAGGGTCGGGGATTGGGTCGGGACGGTCCCTTTCACAGCCCCAAGCACCCAAGCCCAGGCCCAAGCCTGTGCCTGTGCCATTGCCGAACACAAAACTCATTTAAATTCAATTCGAATGTGACATTTTTGTGTTTTCTTTTTATTTTCTCTGGGTTTTCTGTTGTTGGCATTTTGGGACTTTGATAAATGTGGCAAAGCTGCGCGGGGGAGGGGTCACTGAACGCTTAAATCGAATTCCGATTCCACCTTTTCCAGCGCATATATTCGTTTTGTTTTTCCTGTTTTTTCCTCACTCGCCTCCGCTGCCGCTGCCAATGATGTTGTTGTTTGTTCTTTGTTAGCCTCCATTGTTATCCAAAATGGCTGCATTATTTGTACAGACTTTTTCATTTGTTTCCCCGCGTTGTTTTGTTGGCCTTTTTGGGAACTTGGTCTGAACCGCTCAGGACGTGATTCATGTGTGGCTGCTGCTGCTGTCGCTATAGCTGTAGCTCTAGCCGAACTGTCGTTTATATTGATGGGGTGTATTTTATTTTATTGTGTTTAGTACGGTGGGACAGGAGAGTTTTTTGAGCCAGCAGAGTTAGGAGCGTTTAGGTATTAGGTAAAAGCTGTTGGTCCCGTCGCCCCGTCCCGTTATGTCGCGTTATCGCTTCTGTCTGATTGTTGGCCATTTTCATAAACACACTAAATAAAATTCATATGTTCTGCGCTTATTGTTTACCTTACCAGTTTGTCTTCGGTAGATTCACTTTGTCTTAAATAACCAATATATTGAATATTCTCAGCTCAGCTTAAGTGGTTAAGATGGGTTGTATTTACCTGAAATTTAAAGAAAGAAATAGGAAATTAGTACATACAGAGTTACATATATTATTAAATAATAATATATATCAATAAATAGTATAGATTTGAGTGTTTTTAATGAGACTTTTTAGGAACTTCAACTACCAGTATAATTTAAACTGCATGAATAGTGATTTGTTCGTTTTAAAATTTGATTAAATATATTTACTATAATGCTAACAATATTTTTGGATGAGAGCTGGAAGTATATTCTAGATCATTAGCTTTGTAAATATTTATTATTTATTAAAGCGATTCTCTAGTAATTCTTTAATAAAAAAAATTAATGTAGTGTAAGTCTAACGCATTATAAAATTATACATTTTTTGCCATTGCAAATCTAATTATAATCGTTTATTATTATGGAATATAAATTACAATTTCTGAGGAAAAAAAAGCACGTTACCATCTCAGCATAATTACCTCATAACTTTAAGCAACATGAATATCATCAGCAGAAACACGAAAAACATCTCATTACATTGTACATAAT
The DNA here is from genome assembly GCA_008042535.1 of Drosophila tani. NCBI lineage: Eukaryota > Metazoa > Arthropoda > Insecta > Diptera > Drosophilidae > Drosophila > Drosophila tani. Next base: position 880 of record VNJO01011145.1, on the reverse strand, counting down.
TATAATGGCGTTCTCTTCTCGCGGAATAAGATCGTAATATGCAAATGCAGCTGGTGTCTTGACTATAAAAATCCATTAAACAGCGAGGTCCAGACGAATCCAAGCCCTCAACTCCGCGACTAAAATCCTTTGAATTTAATCCTCTAATTTTCCCCAGAAGCAAACAGACCGAAAAAAATCCACCGAAAAAAATGGAAGAAAAGTATAAAATTTGTTCTGGCTGAGATTTGCCCTGGAATAAATGTAAAATGCAGAACTGCAGAAGGCCAGACTGGTAATCCCCGAGGAAGAGGGCCAAGCAGGGCGGTATTTGTATAATTTAATTAAGCCACGCTCACCGCGGAGGGTTAATTGAAGCTAAAAGGGGGAAAATAGATAGAGATAGCGGGAAATGCATATCAGGTGGCATTATTTATAATGCTTGCCGTTAAAAGCAATTCAGTGTCACGGAAAGAGTCCCAGACACGCAAATGAATTAGGTATATATATTTTATTCTTTATATTTAATGGTGAAGAACAGACGACGGAGTTTCTCTGAAGCAGAAATAACTAACATACACGTTCAGGGTCCGCAGACGTCGAACAAAAAATCTGGTCAATAATGGCTGAAAGTAATGCACTTCATTTCACCTCCTGGACAGAAAAAAAGACTCCTGAGAGGGAGAAAATTGGCAACAAATTTGCGTCTGCTGCCAAGGGCAACAAAGACGCAGCACCAGGAATGGAGCCGAAAAAATGCCAGACAAATTTTATATAAATAATTCATTGTTGTAACGTGCAAAGCTCGTCGAGAGCGTTTCAGTTAATTAATGAAACGCATCGCAGGGCCCCAAGACAAAGAGCGTTTCTGGAACTGAAACTGATTGTGAGTCTGGGACCG
>VNJO01011144.1:0-78582 GCA_008042535.1 Drosophila tani | reverse complement strand
ATATTATAAATTCCATTTTTATTTCAGGAAGAAGTGCTTTCAACCGAGTTGAAAGGAGAATGGCCCCATTAAGCCGGGAATTGTCTGGTTTGATTTTGCCGCACGACAAGTTTGGAAGCCATTTGGATAACCAAGGCAGAACCACAGACTTCGACTTAGAGGAAAAAAATTTTGAATTCGCCGGGAGAACATTAGCCAAAGTCTGGGGCAACATGGTTCTCGATGACTTTCCTGTGACTGCCAAATATTGTATACCTAACGAAGACGAGGCAGAACTGGATGACATAGATCAGTACTGGTATCAAGAACATGTTCGTGAGAGTCAATATTTTCTGCAAATTGTGAAATGCCGTTCTGAAGAATGTTGTGGAGAATTTAGAAGTGGATTACTTCAAATTCTACCTGATCGATTTTTCCCTCCTCCTATACGTGCTGTTCAGGGTGTCTCCGAAATAATTGTTTCCGAGAACAATGAGAAGGGCAATTTTCTGGACCTCATGCAACGCAGAGCTCTCGTGATAGCAATAAATAACCACAGCAAATACTTGCAGGTAAGCTTTATCTACATTTTATATATTGAATGTGCTAATATCACACTCTCCACTTTTACTCCAGATTCCCTACGACTTGAATTGTCCGTCGGTACAAAACCAACTTAAAAAACGCATATGCAAAACGTGTGGTTTGTATTTTGCATCACAAAAATCAGCTACTCTGCATGCAATAATCCACAAAAGTGTATCTGTAAACTTGGATACCAAATCAAAGAAACCCCTTTATCGTGTGGCTGGACGGCGAAAGGGAGAATGTCTAGTGGTTCAGTCATACGAAGGATGCGAAGACCTCGAATGGCTTGACGAAGAGAATGTCGCAGATGATACCAGCGCAGATAAACAGCTTTTGGCAAGCCACCTTCCAATAATAAATAATATTAAAGATTGGTTGGAATCTCCGTTTGAAAATATAGATTAACAGAACAAATTTGCTTATTTTTCTTTTCTTGTGATTACGTAATCATTGTAGGGGGGGGAGGGTGTTCATTGAATGATTACTTTTGATTATCAGGGGGGGGAGGGGGTCAAAAATCGCCGAAAACGTGATTACGTAATATATGGACAGCCCCTTATGAAAGAGACGGAAGTCTCTCTCTCATTTTTCACATACACAAATGCAGTGTTGGCATGTCAATGTAATGGTGCGGACCCCTGCATTAAAGCATTAAAAAAAAGAGTCTTGAAAAAAATAAAACTGAAACCCTTCTTTCTGCTGCCCATATCTCGTTAATGGAATTGACTTGTTTAAACTCGATCAAATCAGCGCCTATCCTCTTGACCCCTTTCTGCCGTTCCTGGGCCCACTCGAAACCGAATGAAGCTGTTCAATTTCATCGCCACACGTTTATTGATTATTATTGCCTATTGACACTGAACAGGTCGATTGCCGGGAGTTGACGGCTGCTCTGCTGAGGATGGAAAAGGACGAGGGCAGGACAAACACATACAGAGATTGGTGGGGGCTGGCAAACATATTATTGACATTTTATGGTTGGAAATTCATGGAAAAACAATCAAAAGGGTAACGGGCCCCGCTTTCCAGCCCCACGCACGACTGCGGGAGGGTCCTGTCCTGGTGCCACAAGTCGATTAACAGTTTGATTGAGTTTTCCCATATATCCGATGCGGTATTTGCGGTTGATGTGCTTAAAAGTCAATACAATGCGACACACTCCGCAAAAAAAAAAGAAGGAAAGGAAAGGGGGGAAAGTCTTAATGGAAAAATGCCTCGTAAAAATGTTATGCGGCAAATATTTGAGGCGATCCTGGCAATCGGAAAACGCAATTAAAATGCCGCTCACTGACACAGCCCGTCCGACAGAAGTTAAATGCGACCGAGTGCCCTTCAGCTTTTGTTATAAATATTAAACGAAGACACAGGCTCGTCCTTGGCCTCCTTTCAGCGCCCGCCACTGTCCACTGTATTACTTACCATTGCAAAATGTTTACCATTGATAAATTAGCGGAGGTAGCATTCGCAGGAGTCAAGGACGAGGGCTCAACATATTTTCCATTCACAAGCGAGGTCATACTCGGTTCACTGAGTCGCCTGGCTGGCAATTGATTGAAATAATAAGCCGGGGCGGGGGCAGCAAATTGATGAATGCAAATTTTTGGCGAATTCCCGCTTAGGTTTCAGGGCGGGCGGGGGCTGGAGTGAATGGATGAATTAATGAGCACTTTGAGGACATGCTCGCAATTGAACCGAATTGTGACAGGCCGGGACCCCAGTTCATCGATGGCAGTTCAGACTGCATAAATTATCGCAAACAAAATGATTAATGGCGACAATTCAATGGAGGTCATGAGGGCGCGACAAGTGCCAAAGATGGAGTAATTAAATCCAATTTATTAATATTTATTTTTTGAAGAGGCCCACTTTCCGCGATTTACGCAGGCTTACCTCCTCAATATATTGGGAGCGAAATATGCAAGTCTCAGTGGGATTCAGTATAATTTTACTCTATAAAAAATAAGCTTGGCCTTAGCTTCAATAGGAAATGTATCCATTTATGAATTATTTAGTGCCGAAGATAGAGTAATTAAATTCAATTTATTAATATTTATTTTTTGAAGAGGCCCACTTTTCTCCTCAATTTATTGTAAGTCTCAGTTAAATTCATTATAATTTTACTCTATAAAATAAAAGCTTAGCCTCAGCTTCAATAAGAAATGTATCCATTTATTAATTATTTATCTTTGATGACTTTATAAGAGTGCACGTTGAGAGTGAGATGCCATAGGTTTCATCTCCTCCACCGCAGTGCTGATAAAAATTAATCAAACCTAAGCTGGCAGACATAATGCGGGCTTCACTGGAATCGTATTAATTAAGGCGAGTTTATGATTAAGCGCAAGACCCTTCCGCATTCGCCTCTGCCTCTGCCTCTGCCTTTGCCTTTGATAACTAATTTACACACATTTATTAGTCGTTGTGCAGCTGGACAGATAAGCCGGGGCTGAAGGCCTGCCGAATGGCAAATGGCAAATGGCGAATGGTGAATGGTGACTGGCGGGCATGGCTGCCACAACGTTGCTCATACGCCATGTGGTGCCTGCGGTGTGCCAATAATGCTGGTGTCTGCTCTTCCACGATTTTCCCAGGCGTATTGTGTGTGTGTCAAAGCGCGCATTTAAAGCTTTCGGGCTTAGATGGAAATCCCCGCCGCCACTGTTCATTTCGCTCTTGGCCACTGCAATCTCATCTCGACTTTAAACCTTTAAGGCATCCTTCCGCGCAAGCTTGTTGCCCCAAGATGCTGCAGGGGTGAGTTTTAAGTGTGCAAACTTGCCCATTAACTAGCTGCTCTCGCTTTAATTAAAAACTACATTACGTGTCCCCGCTCTCCGCTTTCCGCCAGATTTTTTGAGCTAAAATGCTCTGATATATGCGTGTAATTTCATTTTATGACTCACTCGCACACACCCAGGCCCTTTATGAGATATGGCCCGGACGCTGGGCGATGGGGTTGCTGTTCGCGTAATGATTAAAAATTCAATTTAGTCGGCGCTCGGAATGAAATTATTTATGAGCTGCGCTCGGTTCGGGAACTACTTGGGAAATAAATAATAGGAAAATTGCATGTGCCATCGATAGTTATTTCTGGGAGCTTTCTTTTCTTATACCCTTGCAAAGGGTATTATATTTTTGTAATAGAGTATATATATATTTTGGGAAATTGTAAGAAATGTAGATGTATAAATAAATATATACATATACTTTATAATAAATAATTTAATAATTAAAATTAATTTTATTAATAAAATAAACAAAATTCATTTTAAATAAATAATATTAATCACTAAACCTGGAATTTTGATCCCCCAATATTTAATAATAAATTTAATTAAAAAATAAATATATACATATATTTATAAATAAATAATTTAATAATTAAAAGAGTATCTATGAAAGTACTGAAGGTTTAATTGTATTGCTTTTAAGAGCTTTAAGGATGGACTATCAAACTCCTCTTCAACTTCAGTCTGATAGGTGATAGGTGGGGTCACTCCGTTTCCTCTACCAGCTCCCACATTTTCAGTAGCGCAAGGCTAGTAAAATCCACTATTTCTCTGGTATTAATTTCTATTGGCACTAACTCCGATTTTGATATTTCTAATGGTAGCGCATAAAATGAATTGCCCTTTCTGTAAATCAATGTTTCTATATTGAACTGTTTTAATAGTGAAATTAATTCGTTGATATCGGTAGCCGATGTCAAACATGTATATATGGCAAGTTCAGTCGAATCTATTCTGAGCCTTGCATCAATTAGGGTTATTATTGCAAGAGATATATCTTTAGATATATCCATGAATTTATAAGAGGCTCTTATCTGGATTCCTTGCAGCCCCTTATATAACTCCAAGGTCTGAAATGCGTTATTTCTGACAATGGCCACGCTACTCAAATGTGGCAGGTCATCGCCAAAGGAAACGATCAAATTATTAGTTTCTGATCTCTGCCATTTTTGTATTGCCTCAAACATGGTCAATTGCGAACCATTCTTGAAGACTCCATAAATGGTCATTTTCTCTAAGTTGGGTAGCTGTGCCAGCGGTGCATATTCGGCTCCATCGACATCAGGCTTCGCCACGAATTCGAGATACCGAAGCCTGCGGCAATGTGGCACGATGTCGGAGAGTCTTCCTGGAATTTCTGTGCTCATAAACCTCAAGAAATACAGTTTCGGGTTTGACTTGCAGATAGTTGCTAGTGCTTCTGCACTCATTCGCACGTCTAGGGAGAGTTTTCTAATGTGTCCAAAATTGCTCAAGTCATCCAAGGAGTAACCTTTAATCGAAGGAAAGTGTCATATTTAACAGTTCTCTTTTTAGAATACTACTACTAACCATTTAAAGCAATTACTACATCGCAAAGGCTTCTTTTCTTCTCAAGAGCGCACTTTATCATTTGAAAATGATCCAGAAAATCGGGTTGAAAGTGCTCTGGTTTGAAACGTAGGCGAACTTTTTTGACTTTGCTATTTTCTCGTATGGCATCGTCAAAGAATCTCCAGAAAGTGTCACCTGCCTTTCCTTTGTGTGTGGCTAGCAGCTGTGCAAAATCTATTTCCAACGATTCTCTGTTCGCCACAAAAAGGAATTCAAGGTCCTTGTACAGATCGTTGTGATATAGTTCCAGCACAGCCTCCAAATCTTCATGGACCAGTGCCAAGCTGACTAAATCCAAATACTTCATTCGATTGCTTTGGAATTTATCTCTCAACTCGCAATCAGAAATTATATACTTTATTATCTCCAGCTTGCAGTAGTCATTGAGAACTAGAATGCTCTTCCGGCTGTCGCTCATATTTTGTTTATTTCTCTGGTTTTAAGTGTAATTCGATTTCTGTCTCTATATCAATCAGAAAAGTAAATAAATCTGATTATTACTCATTCCGTAAATAATTATGCATGTACTTACTTGGGATTAAAATATATTATATCGTCTGGAAATTCACGGAACCTTTCTCTACTATTATTGGAAGTAAACTGAAACCGATAAATGGGGGCTGCGTTGGTGGATGCGATAAAGGGGAAAGAAATAGCCAGATAATGCACCGCAAAAGCTTATCAAAATGATATCTTTGCAAGAAACATTCATCTAACATTGATAAGATAACCAAAGATAAGGTAACCGGAGATGAATCTGAACAGTGGGACCGTAGATTAATTGCAGGTTATTATATTTAAAGTCGGAAGTTTTTAAAGATATCGAATTAAAACTAAATATATCCCTCCAAAGTTTGATTTGTATTAACAATAATGCAAGGACATATTCGGGGTTCCGTTCATTTTCCATGTTCACCAGCTCGTACAGAATCATTTTTCACCTGCAAAAGCTGCTGAGCAATGGCAAATATTTTCTAATTAGCAAAAAAAAAGGAGCGACAGAAACACGTGAGAAATCCTTGACGAAAGAATTACTCTCGCTCTCGTTTTCGTTTTCCACCTATCTTTATCTCCCTTTTCGAGGACAAAGGAGCCAGTCCTTCTGTCCCTGTTACGCCCAGTTTTCCCGGGTCCTCTTGCCCCTTTCTGGCAGCATTGTTTGCATGCCTTTCCTGCTTTCCAGCATCGACGTAAACTCATATACTCAAAGTCTTACACTCTCGGGGGGCCTGCACTTCAGCTCATTCATCAGTCATTCAACGGCAACGGGAACACTGCCAACCAAAACACAATCAAGGACCTCTCGCTCACGCCAGCGACGGCAACATGTTTTCGCAATTTACCGATTTGCGCTGTAACCGAGTCAGACAGGACTTTTTTCCTCAAAAAACCCTCAACCCTCACTATCCAGCCAAGCTGCCATCCGCCTCTCAAGTTTTCCCTATTTCCACTTCCTCCCACCCTCCACCCTCCACTTTGGTCTGTGTCGCCATTTTCCGCTGCTATTCCCGTTCGTTGTCATCATCAGTGCGCAATTCAAGCGGAATTTCACAAAATTTACTTTGACGTTTATGCATTGCGCATACGCCTCGTGGGCCGTACTCAGGCGAATGCGAAAATCGCTGCTCTCATATTTGATTAGACATTAAGAGCCACTTGTCACACTATCAAAATAATCCGACAAGTGTGCCTAAATATAAACAAATAAATACATTCGAGTGTGCCAAAAAAGGCTACTTTATTTCCCATATATATTTGTTCTCAAGAAAAGTTAATGTCACACCATCCTAGAATTTTGAGTCAGTGATTTCGGAATACCATTGGATAAGGCCTTGTCAAGCATTATACTTTAATGTTTTGCGGACAACACATCTGTTTACAAACTGGGTTTCTACTTTTCCATAACATTTTCGAACATTTTTAAATTAAAGGTAAGTAAGAAATGCATTTTAATGAAGACTAAAATTAAGCGATTCTCTATCTGCCGTCGTCTCACTTTCCACAGACATTTGGCTCTGCAAAGTCACATCATCAGGCTATTTGTGATCATTGGAATTACCCGTAATCCCTTCGATTAGAAGCCTCTTTGGTCAATAGATCACAAAAGATGCCACGCGGCAAATACGTGAACCACAAGGGCCGCTGTCGCCAGTTCACGCCATCCGAGCAGCTGCAGCAGGAGCTGGGAGTAATTATGGACAAGGACCAGGTTTACGATCTTGACCAGGGAAAGGGCGAACCAATCAAGAAGTTGGAGCAGAAGGAGCACGACGATGAGAGGAACTCGGCCAGGGGCGGGCGGAACCTGATCCCGGTCTCCAATCCGAATCGCTTGCCACGTGAAATGCCCCAGAAGCCAATGATGGCCCAGGAGAAGGACAAGGGCCGGGAAGAGCGGAAGCAGAAGCTGGCACCACGTAGCAGCCAGGCCCAGGCCGACCTGGAGAGGCTCTCCATCGTTCGCAAGGAGCGTGAGGCGGCTGCCGAGCGCCGTTTGGCCGCCAAGAAGGCAGCCGCCGAAGCAGAAGCCTCTAGGATGATGTCTTCGATGAAGAAGATCGCCAAACAGTGATGCAACCCATCTGAAGGCACTTATAAACCATAGAACATTATGGACAAATCCTAAAGAAAACCTGTAAAATGTTACACGGAACTTGGAAAACCAATTTTTTAAAGTACCAGTGCTTGCAAATATTCTGAATACATATACCATTTTCCATCAAAATATGAAAAATAAATAAAAAAACAAAAAGGAAACCTGTTCAGGCTTTCTCTAAGAACTTGGTCAACATATCTTATATTTTTTCCCATATTTTCCTTGCTAATCAAATCAAATCACAAGCATCTCTTGGTATATTACGCATACGCCGCGTTGGTCGAGTCGAGCTGTGTGTTTGCTCAGGCAAAACCAAAGTCTGCTCTCATATTTGAGTAGGCATTAAGTGCCATTCGCCAGACTATCCAAATAAGTCGAAGTCCTTGGCAGTGCTAATTTTCGATGTATCCGCAACCGCAAATCCATTGAAGCGGATTTTCGACTGCGGTTTTATTGGGACTCCAATCAATTAGCCCCAAAGGCATTAACGTTTTCATTCCGTCAAATATTGGATTTCCTTATTAGGCGGCCTTTTGATGTCGTCGAGCCAGTCCTGAGCGGGGCCAACCTGATTGTGTCATTTTTGGTAATTGAAAGTTAATATTTGTGAGTTGATAGAGCAAAAAATTGGCTAAGTGCGGTGTAAACAATTTAAATGTGAATACAAACGCAATTACCAGGCTCAAAGGCACATGACACATGTACCTTTATGTGGTGTGTCTTTCAAGTTAATACCCCTAATGTACTATTCCAGGAAGCGAGGACGAAAAGCGAGCAGCGGGAATTTATCTGCCAGGCCAACGCAACAGCTTGAACGGAGGCCGTCAGGATATTTCTTCGGAACTCACGCCCACACTCAGACTCACTGAGAAGAAACTGTCACTCTCTCATTGATATCATAAGAAGTTGACAGATTTTTATTTTTCTAATAATTCTAAGACTGTCACTTAAGAGTAATGAAACCAGAAATGGGCAATTAATTTATTAGAAATATATTAGTTAATAAAAAACTGATGTATAGCCCGGAATGGATTTTTGAAAGCACTTTAAAAGCATCCTCAAAGTATTTTTGTAGGATTTTTAATTAAAAAATTGTTTAATAAAATGTAAACATTAAGAAAAAAAATTGTCTGTACTTTTTAAGGTAGTAAACTAACTCCTCCTTTTAAATAAACAATTCCTAAGATTCCTTTTTTTCGGTGCACCCACACGCATATGTGGAAGTTGGTTTTTTATAGATTAGGACTGGCCATGATGGCCATAACAAGGAGCACAATAAAGGCCCACTTGCCGGGCGTTGCCAGGACGAAAAGCCGAGCAAGGCCCACTCTCAGTCTTTGACTCCGGGAAGTTGGGGCCAGTGTTTAAATGTTTCGAATTGCCGACAAGGGATTTGGCATCATGGCATTCACGCCCAGATAAGCGCCCGTAGTGGGTCTTATCTTTAAGGATACTCGCTTTTTCCCCCCGCTGCCGTGAGTGGACGCCGAGATTTATTACAAGCCATTTTTCTTGCGCAGGACCCGCAATTAAAGCTGCCTTCCTTTCTGTTCCCCCATCAGTTTTTCCGGCTCCGCCACTCAAATAGTTAGCGAAATACTTTCGAGTTGCTGGGCTCCTCCGCCGGCGGGTTGGGTATGCAAATTATTTGCCTTTAATGTGTGTTGAAAAACTCTGGCAACTGGCAAACTTGCTCTCAATTTAGTCATTAGGCTTTGGGCGAAACTTTTGCTTTTTCTTCGTCGTATTTTTGCTTGGCGGGGGAAAACAATTTTTATTTTCCAGCTGCCTTTGTGCTGCGCGTATTAATGCAAGCAGTCAACTTAAAATATAATTAAGTCGGGCTCTCGAGCCTCGGATGACAAAGCAAACACATGGCCAAGGGAGAATGCCTCAGAGTGCAGGAAAAAATGCGTATAGCACGCGAAAGTGGAAAGGAAAATAAAGGATCCGTGGCACAAAGGAAATGCACATCATATGGCAAGGAATTGGGTCGACTTTGGGTTACTGAGGAACTTAAAGATTTGGGAAAATAATATATATTTTTGGGATAGGAGGACCAAGGTCTGACAAACCAAAAAGGAATTCAAAATTAATACTAGAAATATTTACTTGTAAGCTAAAAATATTAATATTACGCAAACTATTGTAAAGTATAATTATTTATTGATGAATCATATTTACTGTGTATCTCTTAGGTTTAAGAAAAATCAAACTCAATTTAGTAGCTACAGAAATAGCATAAATATCTTAATATATAAAATGCACTTTTAGCGTTTAGAGGCTGTGAAAATGATATCCTTTTTCCAATCTGAGTCACGGGGGAGGTGTCATTCCCTCACATCCTCTTATCCTTCAAAAGCTTGGCTGCGAAGGAAAGTGCGAAGAACAAGCGATGCCAAAGGCAGCCGCGGAATAACTTTGCAGTTTAGTGAAGTGCGCGCCATGAGAGACATAATTATGCGATTTAACACTTTAGTGCTGGCAAAGTGGAGCGACCAAGCCGCCGGCGCCTCGTCCTCGTCCTCGACGTCCTCGACGAGAACTCATCAGCCACATCCTGGGCCGAGAACAAAGGAAGCGGCTGCCAACAAGAAAAGGAAATTTGTGCTAAAAGTGCACTTCCAGTCAAAGTGAGATGCGGATAACAGGATGAGCAGGAGAGCGACCACAACGCGATTTAATGAAGCAAGGACTCTGGGTGGAGTGGTCCCTAAAAATTATTCCGTTTGGTATGAGAAATAAGGAATTAAGGGCCGGCAGCGGCGGGAGTCAATGCAAACTGATTGCAGAAAATGCCTCATTTACCGGGAAATCAAATCGCTTCATTTCTAAGTGGATAAACACACAAATGATGGCAAATAGCCATGAATGCATCTAGTCCACAAGTCCAGCCAACAGCCCCCCGGTGACCTGGCCAAAACGCTAAACGAATGAGCGAAATTGAATGAAAATTATGCTGCCACTCGACTGAGTGGGGCTCCCAGCCCTCTCCGTACCTTCTGCTAGATGAAATATATAATTTTATAAAATAACTTGGCCCTTTTTTTCAGATCAGTGAGCTTTTTCCTTTCCCCCGTCCGGCTGAAGGCGGAAGGCGGACCAGGAAAATTTCTTTGCTAAACAAAATTGAATTGTATTCTGACTGACGCTAGGCCCCAGGGCTCTGTTTTGTTTATATTCTTTTTATTTATTTTATTTGCTCTTTTTTTTTGGCATCCAAATGAAATGGTGGCATTTAAAACAGAATTTATAAACAGGTCTTTAAGCCCCGACAGGCTGCAAGTACTAGGAAATGTATTTGGGGAATAAAATGCGGCTCAGTTTAGTTTTGGGTTAAATTTTAATTGGATTTATATTAGGAATACATGTAAATAAATGTTTTAAGGTAATTTAATCAAATTAATATCACTTGGGATTATTTAGCATTTAATTTAGCAGAGCTTTAAACTGGTTTTACGCTTAGCTTCTTCCAAGCCTTAATCTCATTTGATTTGTATGCAGCGGAACATAAAAAACTGCAAAATCAATTTTCAAATACTTTTAACAAACTTCAAAAAGATCTGGACAATACAATAAAATTGTAATTCGATATAAACAAACTTTTACACGCACACAGAGCAAATAATGGCATGCGAGGATAAGTTCAAATGCTTACAAATTTTCAGGGAAGGCAGCACAGGCACAGGCAGGACCCGGAATCACCGCAGGCCTCGTAAAAATGAACATTTGAAGAGCCGAAAGATGTTGAAATGTGCAAACATAAAACTGCCACCAATTGATTGAGATGTAATCAAAAAGGCGACCCAAACAAAAAGCGGTCCGCCGAGGCCCGGGAACTGTGTGTGGTGAGGGCATAAAAATCATGGCCCGAACGAGAAATCAAATTACGCATACGCAGTGCAGACCAAAGGGATCCCGTCGTGCCGTTATGGAAATTCAACGGAGGGCGGAGGGCGGAGAGGCAGCATATGGGGCAGCTTACTAATGCTAACTGGGCTTAAATGCGGCGACTGCCTTTGAGCCACATACATCAACGCAAACATAAATTACTCGCCATATATGCGCATGACTAATTTGCGACTCATGTCTGGCCTTTGATGCTGCCGCCCGCAAAGTTTTAGCATTCATATTTTATTAGCCACAAGTCAGTAAGTTTTGTGTTCTAAACAATTTATTAATCAAATGGCCCAGCACAGGCTATGCTCCAGAAAGGACGGAAACCGGGCCAAAAAACCGAATCCGAGTCGCAGTCCGAATGCGAAACCGAAAACGAAACTGAAACTGAAACCAAAACCAAAAGGTCCAGTCATCTCCGACTTGTGTGTATATATAATTTATGTGCCTCCCCCCCAGTATGTGTGACAAATTGTGTGCCGGAGGCCAAGTTTCGCATTTTGTTGTTTAACTTTTTGCTCTCGCAGGGACATCGCAGGACCTCTCGCACAGTGCTGGTATCGTGGTGGCAACAATATCTCAAAAACGAAAGAAATATGGCAAGCATATGGAAAGACGAACATGTTTCGGGATTATTTAAAGGGTTTCTAGATTTTTTACATTTCTTTTTGGAGCTAGTTTTAAATCTGATCTTAAAACATTATATAAAAATTTAAAAAAAATCTAAAAATGTAAGGGGAGAAATGAAATAAATATATTTTAAGGATTATTTTGAGGGTTTCAGTCTAATTTACATTTTTACATGTATTTTTAGTGTTAGTTATGAACCTTACCTTAAAATATAATTTAGAAATTAGAAAAAACAAAAAAAAATTAAATAGAAATATAGAATGAGGATATTGTAAACTATTTTCACAGCTTCAAATAATTTTTATTATATTTATATACTTTATATTTTCTGAATTACAAAGTAATAATTAATTACCTTACTACCCAGACTTAAGTTCTTAAATTACAGTTAATTAAAAGCTTATAACTTTTGCGAAAATATTCCTAAAATACCTAAAAAGAAAAACTACAGCACTGTTCTTAGCCAAATCCGTTTGGGCATGTCTGTCGCCTGTCTCTTTGGCCCCCTTTTCCACCCTTTTTTCCCAGCATCTCTCGTCATCTTGTCTGGATCCCTACCCCTCGCAAAAGTGTTACAAATTTATGACATTTTCTTTTGCATTCGTCGACCCTTTAAAGCAGCTCGCACCCAATGGCTAAATCCAAAGCCAAACAGCTTCGAAAAAGGTCAACAGAATGCCCGAGGTTGGCGTCTCTAACCTCGAAAAAAAAAAAAAAAAATAGCAAGAGGAAGTAGTAAAAATGTTGTTTTCTTCTCCGTTTTACGGTTTTGGGTTTGGACATTGACAAGAAATCCTAAAAAACTGTAATGGGCGGGAGGAGGAGAGCAGCAGCCCCAAAACCCAAAACCAAGACACTAATGTCGCTCATCTTTTATTAATATTTCTTTGAGATTTTTATGCTGCTGTTTTCTGGCCGCAGGGCGGGCTCTACAGGGTCTAGCAGACAGTTGAATGAACTACATTTTCGAATCACAAAAATAGAACGAAAGACAGATATCGTATTTCGGGCACTGGGCAAACTTTCACTTGAATTTAATACGCCCAGGAAAATACTTTTCTCGCTTCCCTCGCCGAAACTTTACTCTCCTGCAAAATCAATAAGCTTTATGTTCTCCTCTTTCGGCTGACATAAAGCATTCGCAGAAAAGCCGGGGAAAATAAACCCTCTGGCACTTGATTTGTTACATAAGGCGTGTTGCTTACTTTTACTGTCATACTTTCTTTTATGCGGAAATTTCTTCCCTGCAGGAATTTCTCCCCAAGTCATGTCTGCGGTGACTTCCTCTTCTTCCTTTCTCGCTGCCTGAAAGTGATTTAGCGGAAATTGTTTTTTAATGTGCCAGACATTCTTAAACTATTTAACCTGAAGAAGTGGCAGAGTCACTCCGAAAAAAAAATGTCAACCATTTATCAATGGATAATCAATAGACCTTAAACCTTTTTTTTCTTCATTTTTTTTTGGGTGTGTGTGGGTGGAATTTTATAGTTCTTTTCAGGGCCATTGGCAGAAACAACTGCGTGGCATGCGATAAAGCCCAGGTACTGCTCTGCAAGCATGTATATTTAGGGGAAAGCACACTTTCCCCATTTAACTAAACATCCGCTGCAGCATTTTGGCATTTGCGGATTACAATAAAAGCGTTTTTATTCGTTTGCATGACTGGCAGACGAGCCGAGAGTGACTGACAGCTGGGGTGAAAGTTGAGCGCAGAGGGCAGAGTGTGTTCCTGGCATTCATTAGCCGCTGGCACGATGTCCTCACATGTCAACAGGCCGTTTAAGCCTGTATTGATTATTATCATAAGACATACAGAAGGAATAACATATATAAATAGATATAAAAATTCAATTACTCAGCTTATAAACACTCGATATGAGGCTGCATTTTTCCCTGTGTTCATTACACTATTTGCCAAATCACCAACAGGAGGGAAATAGTTTCAGAAATTTGGCAACTTGAGCTGGAAATGTGGGGCAATTTAATTTTAAATTTAATTTGCCTGAGTGAGGATTATTAATTTGTGCACATGGCTTGGGGAGAGCGCATAAAATCCTTTGCGCTTCGCACGGCCATAAACTTGGGCAAATAACTTAGTAATCATCGTTGGCAGCACTGGCTGGATCATCAGCATTTTGCCAGGGCATTATAATTATATAAGGATGCGCCTTTTGTGGGCGAGTGTATATATGCGTTTGCTCTTTACACACGAATAAAAAAATAATAAAAAAAACGAGCAGGACTCGGCGCAGACAGCTTACCTTTTCCGTTTTCTCCGCCTCTGTTTATGACAGCTCTCACTCGGCACTCGCCACATATATAAACGGGGCCGAAACACTTGCAAGTTTTACGATTTTCAAATGATGTACGTACAAATTCATAGAATTTTATATTTAACAGCGCCCAAAAGCATGCAGCCGACTCGGTGTGCGAGTAACTGCTTTTTAGTTGTTGTTTAGTCAGTTTTCCGAGCGAGTGTGCGAGTGTATATGGCAGGGCGTAATTTTTCATTATTCGCCGCTCGGTTTTCCGCACATTCGCATTAATCAAACATTCCGGCTGGGAAAACATCGAAACAAACCCGGAAAATGTACGGCAATTAGAAACTGTTGCACAACGCATGCTTTTTGAGTCATGGGACTGTGTATTAGAGGCATATTTTTGCGTTTATCCGCCATGACAAGCTCATTATAATCGAATGCCGATGCCCTCCCCGAAAAAAAAACTTTTTAATTTAGTTGGGAAAAGAAAATAATACGGAGAGCAAAAACCATTCAGCATCATCATCATCATCATCGGGAGCCATCAGACTTTTCCAGCTGGCTACCAATGTATTCGTGTGGGAAAAAGCAAAAGTTTTTCCCTGCCTACTAGTGCCTACTTTTCCGCACATTCACTTGCCCACTAAATGCAAATTTTCCTAATTTGATTTTGTTACTTTTCCCAGGAAAAGGAGCCACGCGAATTGCTACCTTTTTTTCTGTGTTTTGTTTTTATTTCCCATTTCTGCCAACAAGAAATTTCATTATTTTTCTTTATGGCCGCAAAATTAATCAAGTAAAAACCCAGAGCCGAGAATGGATTTTAGAGAAAAATGCTTTCTTAAATGGAATATTTCCATTTGCGCATTTTCGCCCAAGCCAAAAACGAAATTCATGCGGAGCAGCCGGCATTTATGGAATTTTATGTTCCATTTTATGGGGTCATCAAAAAGTGTGTTCAATTTCATAAATTGGAGAATAATTGCGCCGAAAGTGGATCGCAGACGCAAAGGCGGGCGAAAAATCTTTGCTGCTTATTGACACTAATTGGTCTTTGGGTTGAACAGCCCAGAAATTCAATTTGGCGACTAATTAAACGAGCTTAGCTTATCAAGCTCCAAAACGCGTAAATGATGTCCTAAATTGAGGCAAGAGCTCTGCCATTAGAAGAGTTTCTCTTGTCAATGGGAAAGCGAAAGGCATCATTAATATAACAAATTAGCAAGTAATTGCCAATTATTTAATTATTTGTTTTTATTTAAATCAAAGAACTCAGTATGAGTTTTTCCTGTGAAAATAAATAAAAACCCATCAAGAAAATACTTATTCGCAATCGAATTATGTAATAAATGCCCTTCAATTGTTATTATTTGTTGGTACTAAAATCAAAGTACTCACCTTTGCTATAGTTACACGGTGTCCTGCAAAGAAAATGGTAATCCTCATTAATAAACTTTTTTTACCCAGAGTTGGCTTAATTCTAATTAGCAGAGCGAAGCCTTAACATGTGCCAAGGCAAAGCGAGGCCCTTGAGGGATCTTATTATATATGTACTTAAATTAAGGCCATTGCGAGTGGCTTCACCTTGACAACGCCTCAGTTTCATTGGCAAATGTCAACCTTTTCAGCGCCACAACATCATGCTTAAAGTGCCCAAGGCAGAGTGTCATTGAGTGAGTGGGAAATTTATAAAGAGAAACATATTTTCCAGCCACAGACTCGCTGCAGTTGGAATTTGTTTGCCAATGCTAGTGGGGCTGAAACTATATTTCATATGAAACCGGGAAAGTTATTAGGAGAAATATGCATATTTAAATTGACATTTTCTCCAAAGGCATAAACATTTACGAGTATAAATTTTAATGCGAAAAGAGATGTCAAATAAGATCAAGTGAGGAATGTATTTAACTAATCCAAACTATAACTTTTATAATAAAAGGGAGTAAGTTTTAAAATACTTTAACGGGCTTTTACCCTTTATAGAACACAACCCCTGACATGTGCATAAAAATCTCGCCATTTATCATGGCCAATGGCAGAATTAGCCAAGCGACTAACTGGCTGCCCCTTTTTTCTGTGGGCTGGCCCGAGGGCGTGTCCGTATAAATGGCTGCACTGAAACCAAGAACCAACTGAAACTAAAAACAGAGGGTCCGAATGGCGACATTGACGCGTCGAGAGTGAACCCCGCCGTGGCCATAATAATATCCGGGCAAACATTTTAAGAGCTAGCGCTGCGAAGGCCGAGAGGGCGTGGCGGGTGGCCAAGATTTATGCTGACACCACTGAGGCTAAGGGCGTTGGCAAAACGCTGTCGGACAAAATGCAATTGGGCTTTAATGCAACGGCAAGTGCAGCAGGATTCCATTAAAATTATATTAGGCATCAAAAATGCCGCCGCTACACAAACTATCGTTAAGCAAAAGGCGGCGTCATTTTTATTGCATGCTGCTGAGAGAGTGCCAGGAAAATGCAATTAGTTAGCCAGGATTGTGGATCCTGCTGGATCCGAGAGCTCGCTCGAGGAGGAATCAAGCCAAGCTGCCGGGAGTTAATCAGTTTTGCTAACTTCATTGGAGCCAACTAACGGCAGGAAACTTTTGTGCATCCACCCTCTGGAAGGAGGGGAGCTCGAGTCCTGCCAATGAAGTTGACTTAAGGCTCACTCCCTGCCAGCCAATTACACGCACTGCAATCCTTTACAAAACTTTCCAACCGCTGCCCGAACCTGGGCACGTGTTTGCAGGTCAGTGTTGGTAACTAGAAACAGGTAACAGGATCTAAATTGGGTTTTAAAAAATTACCAAAAGGATTTATAATGTTGCTAAAGAGGGGCACATTTTTTATATTTTTTTTAAGGGAGAGTGATTGCTGAGATATATGTATGTATGTATATTGATCCACTTAACGATTTAATAAGGCTTTAAATTTATTGTTATAAATGTTGTAAAATTTTGTAGAATTACTAAGTAACATTTAAAATAATATTTAAAGTATTTCAACACCTTACATTTCGTTTAAGGGTGACCAGCCTTGACTATAAACCTTACACTTCGTTTTAGGATGACCAGCCTTGGCTATAAACCCGCGCATTTGGCCACACTGCTGCAGGCGCATGACTGCCAGCCTAAAAGTTGGCTAGACTAATGTGGCACTTGCATTCCCCACACGCCCACAGCCGGAGATTTATGGCCAGGACAAAGGGGTGAGTAAAAGGCTAACTCTGGAGCCCACATTAACCCACATATCGATGGATATTTATGGCCAGCCAAATAACTTGTACCGAGCATCAGCGCATGTTCGATTAGATGCCGTCGATATTTACTCATAACTTATTTAACCTGCCATCCGATTAACAGCACACAATTGCAGGAGTGTAAATATTTGGCTGTTGCAAATTTAATCTGTCACTGGCTGCTGGATGTGCACTCGATTGTGAATTCCGGATCAAATTTGCAACACGTGCTGCAACTTTTATGAGCCTCGTTTTTGTAGGTCACTAACTCGGCTGTCAATCAAGTGCAGGTGCCGCGGAGGGCCTCAGGCCACAGAGGCCCGCCATCAATTTCCCCATAAATCAGGACTCACTGCAAAGACTCGGCAATTACAAAACAATTAAATTGTCACACCGAACAGTAAAGAGCAAACCGAGTCAGTGCCACAGACGATGAAAAGCGCTATCTGCTTGGCTCTTTCCCTTTCCCGGTTTTCCTTTTTCCTTCTCGACAACTGCGACTTGGACATCCGATTGCTGCTCCGTCAACACGTTTCCGCTCTAATGTGCGCCATCAACACTGAGGGAAAATGTTAAGCAAAACTTTGCAAGCAAATATAATTTAGAAAAATTGCTTTAAATTAGTATTTGTAATTTTTAATTACTATTTACTGCTAAAAGTCCATTAAGAAATATATAAAATGTAAACAATTGAACAAAAAACTTTGTTGCTTAGTGTGACCAAAGCACAGTAAAAAAATTAAAAAGAACACAACACGAAATATGAAGTAAAATCAAGAATCCTGCTCGTAATAATATATAATAATATACAAAAAATAACCGCCTTCGATATTCTCCTAGTGTAACCCTTCCGCCCTAGGAGGAAATGGAAAAGTGCACAATATAAACTTCATTGGGCGCCAAGGCCAAATCGAACTGGCCAGCTCAGCGTCTGTTTCCATTATTTATTTGCAGCAAATTAAGCCCGGCCCCCCGAATAAAGGACAGAAGGATGGTCTGTCCGGGGGGCAGGAGGTCAAGTCAAGTGTCAGCATAAATGAAATTTCCCACCACAAACTTCCGGCAAACAAAAAGGCGAGCGGATGGTCGCTGTTCGCTGGAGGTTCTCTTCGATCCCCCTTAACAATGCATGTGCATAACAAAGAGCAAACGTCGGTTTCAACTTTTCACGGATTCCCATTCACTTTCCCTTTCCCTGCGCCTTTCCAATTCCCTTTTCCCGGGGACCTCGGGCATCGACACACTTGGCTGGCGCCATTAAGGTGCAACAAAAAGTGCATGCGGGAAATGTTTTGAGCAGGTTACTTGGCATCCGTGCCCTGGTATTTCGCACAATTCAATTGCAGAGTCATATCCGGTCGCAGCTAACACCCTTCGAGTGGGATTCAATAGGGGTGACTACCTGCGAGTGGATATCCTCTTTATGAGTGGTGGAATATTTGTGAATGGGTTTAGTTGAGGGAACTCTCATAGTTTGCCAAATAATTCTTAGCCTTATTTAAATATTCTCTTATTTTTTGCAACTTTAAAAAACCTTAAGCCTAATTAAATTGGGATTAAAAGGAAGTTTCTTTTAAGTAATCATAAGCTGCCATTTCTTAATGACTCTGTGACCTCTAGGAGTGAGAAAGAACCCCTAAGAAACCATAAGCTACCATTTGCAAGCAACTTAAGACCCTGGTTTCGCCTTTCCCTGTGATCTGGGCGGAGTGTGCTGCTAATAACAAGCAGTTGCCAGCTGTCTTCCTGTTAATCACTGCACTTATTCCCCTCGTTTCCGCTTTGCTCCGCCATTTTGTGGTCGCACACAAATGAGCCGCATCACTTCCGCTCCGCTCCGCCCGCCCCAGGCCCTAGGCCCCTTTGAAGGTGTGCGAAATGTTCAGGGACTGCAGATAACAAAGTATAGTCAGAGGTATGAAAAAAAAGGAATATATATACGAGTATACAATTTTGCCAAGTTCTAGTGAAGCGTTACATTTGTGGGGTTCCGTTCGCTTGGGTTTCTGTTCAGTCTTGCTGGCTTTCGCTTTTTGCCATTTGCCGTTGCTGCTTTGTGCTAACTTTTTTAATGAACTTGTTGATGTTGCGTGTGCTGAACTTGCTGTACTTTATTCACTTTTTGCAGCACAGCAGCTGCTGCCGCCGGTTGTCTGTCAAATGATTTGCTCAAGTGCGGCGAGATGCGCAGTGCGTGTAATTGACTTGTGAACCCCAACGTTTGGCACTCAATTAGCCGCCGAATGCAATTGAAAAACTTAATTTATGCCCCAATGGGGATTTCCTAGAATAGCGAGTGATGTAAAATTTTTCATAAGTAAACTTAGCTTAGGTACATTTTCTAATAAGTTATACTTTCAAACATGTCTTAACCCCGAAAACCTTGAACTTTGCTACGCATTTATTCATCAGCCAGTAAAATATGCAACACACTTTTGGCTATACATTTTTGGCAGCACATGGAAGCACTCCCTCATCTTTCGCCAACGACTGCATTATGAATTATTAATAACAATTTAATTAAAACTGTCTAAGTTGGCACAGGGCGCCCCGCCGTCGTTAAAACTAATGCCAAGTCGAGCTAATAAATCAAGAGCGCGCCAACGAAACTGATATGCCACCGAATATGGGAATGGGTCGAGATGAAAGTCTGCTGGCTGAATGGATGGATAATGGTAAACTAAAACTTGCAGTCAGCGGGGCGTTAACGGACTGACAAACAAGCCGACAACTGAAAACGTTACAATTAATGCCATCAGCCGGCAACGGCAACGGCAGTCAGATAAACAATGGCCACGACGAGTGGTTGACAATGCCAAACAAACGTGGCCGACTACAAAATGGTCCAGTGGTCACTCAACGTGGCCCTAGAGGGGATATATTGGGATATATATACATGGGGGTTATTTAGCGATGAGGGGGGATGTGTGTGTGTTTACACGTTGTTTGGCCAGCGTGGCAATGCAAGCTGCATAACTTGTTGACTTGTTCTGGCTAATTGTCAAACGAGGGCGAGTATTGTAACTAAATAAAGCCGCTAGAGGTGGAAACCAGGCGTTGAATAGCCAGAAATAAATGCAAATAAATATATAAACTTAGTACGGAATATATTATATTCAATATAACATTATACAACCCACAATCAATCACTCTGCCCTTAAGAGCCCCCCTTTAAGGCTTGGCATTCCCCCGCATAAATAACTGACCCATCTTATTGTCTCTTGGGCATTCCCCAGTAGACCCCAAAATACCAGAGTTAAATGACCGAAAATTGTGCCACATTTTCTACGCATTTCCTGGCACATTTACTCACACACTCTCTCTTACACACACGGTTAACTATCATAAAAACGAGGCTAACTCTCGGCACTAATTAAGTCGAAACCTTAGCATTTACCTTGGGGCATTTGCTCTTGGGAAGGCGAAAGAGGAGCTGCTTCTTGGGGCCTCCGAGAAGGATGCGTATTAATAGGAAACCCTTGTAGCGAAGGCTTCCAGGCACAT
Source organism: Drosophila tani (assembly GCA_008042535.1). Classification (NCBI taxonomy): domain Eukaryota; kingdom Metazoa; phylum Arthropoda; class Insecta; order Diptera; family Drosophilidae; genus Drosophila; species Drosophila tani. The sequence goes on along the minus strand of VNJO01011144.1, from coordinate 57,510 downwards.
AAAAATGTCATATGTCAACTACAGGTTGCCTTGTCAGCACTCATTAAGCTCTTAACCTCATTCGTGCATACATACACGGCTACAGATGGCACTCTGGCAAGGACATACAGCAGTGCTGGCCACACCCTATGGAAAATACGACAGGATCGTGGTGAAAAAATTAGGTAAATGGGTTGAACTTTAATATAAAAAATTAAAAATATAAAATATAACAAATTTTTAATGCTAAAAATATTTTTTCTCTGGCTTAGTAAGTTGTTCAAGTTCCCAAAATCAGTCAGAATTATGTCACTCTCAAGACTTCGGTCTTGAACACTCCCTAAAACTATCCGAATTTAAAGCTTAAAAAATATTGATTATTTTTAAGAATATTCCTTTTAAGACAAAGGAATAAACCTCTCTAAAAAAGAAGACAAATGTTCAGCACTGGCACCCACCCTAACATAGACAAACACTCAGCATCCTGGACAAATGCAAGTGAGCGCTTTATTACCGATGTCGACACGCCCGGAAAGTGGCAGGACATTGGAGCTGCCAGAGGACTGGCTTTTGTCTCAGTTAAGCAGGGACTTTCTCGGCCAGGCGAGAGCCTTTAAGGAAAAGGAGAAATTATGAATGTGCAACACTCGCGTAATTCGCCGTCTTTCGCTCTCCTCGAGAGCCGCCTTTCAATTAATTTAACTTGCCCTGTTTTTGGCCTTCTTCGCCTCTCCTTGGCCCCTGAATGAATGAAATCAAATTAATTACGAGAGACGACGAGCTGATAGCAGTTCGTAGGAAGGATACGCCGCTTCCTTATGCACATGCATGGAAATTTCTTTTCATAATTTATACTCCGCTCCTTCCGCCTTCCGCTGGCTCTTTATACTCGTCGTACTGCGACTCCGTCTTCGGCCTTTGCCATTCATTTTAAGGCATTTCCCAGGCGAATCTTATCTGGCCCCTTTATCATTATCAACTCCATCAGTTGGGCAGAGTGCCAGGCCACTGGTAAATAACCTAAGTAACTAACTGGACGGGGTATATTAGGCTCTTGGTTCTTTTCTTTAATTTTTGTATTATTAAAGTCTTTCAACGACCAAATAGCCTTCTTTTTCCCATACCCAAACTCCGGAAATGCTGATAATTAAGAGGAAAAAAATGTGCCCAAAACACGATACTCCATTGTCGATAGAAAAAAACATTCCATTCCTATTTTGGCTCTCACATTTCGTTGCTTAGTTTTGTAGCTGTGTGTCCACGCCTTTTTATGTGTGGATAGATGTGTGTGCTCATAATTTGATTTCTGCCCTGTTTGATTAAGGATGTCGAACACACACCACACCCGCCCAGATCCACCCACTCATTCAAGGACTCAAAGATATATACATTGGCAGACGTTGTAGTTTTAGCTTGCAGTCATTTTGCGCTCCGATATTGGATTTTAGTTCGCATTTCCTCCACTCCTCCACATATCGAATGTCCTGCCTTTGAGCCATGGTCAGCATATTGTTAAGCAAGCTACTCTCCATCGACTTCCTTGTCCTCGATACGGACATTTGTGGGTCAAAATATTGGCAGGATTTATATACTAAATGAAACGGTTGCAATCGCTTGCCACAAAAATTATGAAAAGAGAATTATGTACCCTGATTGATGACGGGATAACTGTCAAGGCTTCGGAATCTGTCAAAACATCTCAGATGTAGAGACGTCTGTCATCGAAACTTACCCTCTTCTGTGTCGGTTTATTGAACTTTCAACTCGGCAAACTCGCAATTGGTCTGCTGTCTGCAATGAAGAGAAATACATTCATTTATTTATTTACTTATGGTGATTAAAGTGCATTAATCAAGTCAAATTAAACGCATTAAATGTTGACAATATCTTAATCACGACCAAGTTATCTTCGTACTTAATTAAGCAAGTAGCAATTCAATTAGTTCGGCAGACAAAGTTGAAGCCAAATTCACATGGGACACACAGGTGTGCTAATAAAGGCACGGGATTCAGGAAGGGGTCCTCTCTGGTGAGCCGCAAAATCAGAAATGTTAATTAAAATCACTGAGCGTTGGGCCTAGGCGACTGGCATGCTAAGCAGCCCCGAAATCTGTGGGGAATTCAGTACTGACGGGGAAAAAGGCAGGTTAGGCAGGTTAGGGAAAATCCCGGCTGGGGAAAACCTCTGACCGCAGCGGCGGAGGAAGACAAATGTTGCAGATAGCAATCTGCCTGGGTTTATTATTATTAAATGTGGTATAAAGATGCCAACTGCAAACGAATTAATTCGAAGAGCAGGTCGACAAGAAGTGTCAAAGTTCAGCAGGAAAATTATTTTATTGCGGAAATTCACTCCAGAAAATCAGATTTTTGATAAATAAATGTTAATAAGGGCTTTCATAAAATGCAAATTTATTTAATTCAGGATTTTCCTAAGTGTTTTTTTTTTAATAGATTTTTAAAAGATTATGTTATTTAAATTTAATACAGTAAAGCTTAAAAAATCTTTTGAAGTTTTTCAAGGATTTATTTTCTTCTTATTAAATATTTACGTTAACTATTATGTAGGAAACTTCACAAAAAAATCAGTATTTAAATAAGTAAAAGCTAAGAAGGACTTAAGACAAGTTTAAATAAATAAAATACAGTGTTTGATCAATTTAAATGTTTTTTAGATTGATTATGTTACATAAACTAAATACATAAACAGTTAAAAAATTCTATGGAACTCCTCTGAGGATTTCCCTTCTCTTTAAGTATTATTTACATCGAACTTTGAATACTTTCTGATTAATTTCCCACTCGAAACTTCAAATTTAATTGAAAATTCTTCCTCAAATAAATCGAAAACAGCTATACTCAAGCCACAAAGGCTACCAATATTGTGAACCCGCTGTGCGAATCTTCAAAGTTGCAAATTCAGCTTCCCAACTGCCGCAATAAATAAAGGTAAAGCGGCACAGAGCCGCAACAAAGCAGAATTGCATTTAAAATTCGTAATGGACGTACCGGAAATACAGAATTCCTATCAGGAAGCACGGGGTCAGGAAATCAACTGAAAAAGTGCCGCAAAAAAGTGCGCAATGCCAAAGCGAAAGCTCACAGAGCTCACCGAACAAAAAGCGGAGATACAAAAAATACAAAAAAATTGGCAGAACAAAAAATCCGAAAACGAAACGAAGGTTACAGAATAAACAAAGGAGCAGAAATAATATTTGTATTAAAATGTGCAACGCGGGAGGGCGACCTTCCTTCCCTTTGATCATAAATGGGGGGAAAGCAGCGAGTTTAATAAACTGGTAACCAAACCAAAGCCCAAAACCGAAACAATTAATGAGACCGAGACCTTAAAGCCCGGGCTAAGAGCCAAGAGCCTTTAATTTCGTCGCTGAGCCGCTTTAAGCCATGGCTTTTAATTTCGTCTGGGCGAAAGTGCTCGATAATTCGAGTTCCGGTCTCGACAGCATCACAACTCCCGGCAAGTTGCATTAAAGCGGATGCTAACTTTCATTAAAAACCACTTAACCCGTGCCAGGACAACAGGGACCGGTACCAGGGACTGCTCCTGCCGGCCCACTTGACCCGCCACTTGACCCACATGACCCAGCAACAAAGCCAGTGACGCCACGTGGCTACAGCCTCCCGCCCTGCAGTCTCTCGGTCTCGTCCTGGTTCCGAATCCGGAGTCCCTGCTAGTTGGCTTTGAGGACTTAGAAGTGGGGGCGTGTCCGACCCGAGGGCACATCGTTAGTCATATTTTTTTCACTGTCCGGGTGCAAACTTTTTGGCAAACACGAAGCCAGAAAGAGATATTTTTAATTAAATTAAATAAGAGTGCGTGTCAGGAGCGGGGATGGGGGGGGGGGACTGGTCTCGGCCGGAATGCAAGAGTCAAAAAGTGCTGCATACTTATGTGGTCAAAAGTTTGTACCGGATTAGAGATTTGATTTAAAATCTTAAAAGCACACACACCCAGAAAGTTGGGGCAAATATCCGACTATATATGCATATAGCAATGTCGCTTGGCTTACATCAACAAATTGAAAGCTTCCCTTTATTAAAAAAATATTCCTGAATTCGGAATACGGAATACTTTCATGACTAATTGTTGAGCAGTTTAAAACTTTGTCCTCTCTCCATCTGTGTTGATCAAGAATATTTTCGCCCAGCCACAATGTCATGTGCAAAGTTTGTCACAAAAAGAGACGAAAGAGAAAAAAAGCGATTCACATGCGTTGCCATTTTTTTATTGGCTTATTTCTATTTCATTACCACTGGTATTTTCCTTTAATTTTTCGCCGCCGCACAAACAAACAACGCCAGCCGAAAAAAGGCAGCCAAAGTTGAAAAATGGCAACGCAGAAATAAAAATATAATAAAATGGAACAGGAGGCCAATGGGGGCACTGCAGACAAAACTGCAAAACTTTGGCGCGGCTTTCACTGCTTCTTTCGGCCCCAACTGTTTTCTTTTAATGCCGAAGCGTGAAAACAAAACTTTTTCTGCTCCGCTTTTAAACGGCGACACTAATGGCCCGAAATTGAAATGGATTTTGGGGCTGGGGCTTGTGCAAATATGCTATCGAGGAGAACAAACAAAAAGAATCGGAATCGAGTAAGTTTGCACAGAACGTCATATGCATTATTAGCCAAAATGAGCAATCGATGGAATGGATTCGAAGGGAAAGCCATTTGAAACGTACTATTTTGAAAGGTTACTTTTTGAAAATGTTATTAGAGATTTGGTTGAGCATCTACAATTTTTTTTTTTTTTTATTTACTTGAGAGAACGAAAAGTTTTTAAGAATATAACTTTAAGTACATATAACTTTATATTTAATTCATTTAAAAGTTGCTTCAAACATTTCTAAAAAATCTCTGATAAAAAACTAATGATATTTATTTTATTTATTTATTTATTTATTTTAACAAATAAAAAATACATTATTTATTATTTTATACTTGCAGTTTGTTTTGTATCTACAATTTAGTTGAGCATTTACAATTTTATTTTCTTTTAAATCTACTTGGAAAAACGTGAAGCTTTTTAAAATATAAATTTAAATACATATAACTTTATATTTAATTAATTAAAAAGTAGTTTCAAAACATTTTTAAAGCAACTCTGATAAAAATCTTATGATATTTATTTGATTTATTTATTCATTTATTTCATCAAATCAAGAATACATTATTTATGATTTTATACTTGCATTTGTGTTCTCCAATCAAATGATAAGCATTAGTAAATATATAAAAAATATAACAGAAAAGATTTAACTAGTTTATTTACCTTTGATAGATTTTATTTAACAAATAAAATGCTCGGTTTCAGGCTCGGTTAAGTGGACAAAAAAATTCTACATATATTATATATGAACAAATATGCAAATCATTTGCTAATCAGTGACTTGCAAACGAAATTCAATTTTGATATACGCTATCTATTACAAATGGCTCCCGCAGCCGGCGAAGGGATGTGAACCAATTTGTTTGTTTGCCGGCCTGTTTGTGTGACCCAAATAGAAGTTGGCCAAAATGCAGCGCTCAATTTCCGCAAACAAACAATCGAACAAAAGCCAACTGAACACCAACTGAACATTTCACAACCCCATCCCGGAAAATTTTGTGCATTTCGCTTTAGCCGAGTCTGAGCCCGGCACGGCCCGGCCCCCGGCCAAGATAATTAAAATTACTAATTGAAAAGGTCCGACAGATACACCGGCAACTACCGGGTAAATTGAGCGCCCCCGGGCCATCCATCATACTCCGTGGGAAATTCAATTTTCCAGAGCATAAAGTTTGAGCGTGCTAATATTTAGCGAGCGCCCTTCGAACGATGCGTTTTATGGATTACTCGGCAGCTCGACAGCTGAAGCCTTAAACAGGAATTGATTGCAAACACGAGGTGGTCGTTGGTGGATGATGACGATGATTTAAGGAGAGCCACCAGGGCTTCCCACAGAATTTAATTCAATATTTTTTGTCATCCTATGCAGATTTCTGTTATTTCTGGCTGCCAACGAAGGCAGTCCAAGAACGAGCCAAAAACTGTGCTGGTATTTGGGTCAGAAATGCATTAGAAAGTGCTAACTAGCTGAAATGCTATCCGATGCGATGCAGCTAACTTGGTCCCCGGCCACTGAGCGGTGTAAACAAACTTTTGTGGTCAACGGGTCGGCTAATCGATATCTCCTGACACACCGGAAGGAGGAAGAGAGAGCCCCAGGACCAAGCGACGCGTGTGGTCGCCATATCAAATATTTTTCCGTCTTTGATTTCTTAGTCCTCGCAGTGCCAGCGATTTTTAGCATTAATTGAATTCGGTTCCTGGCAACTTCAGCTTTCCTCTTCGGGAAATTTAGCACTTGCGGTGAGTGCGGTGACCGAAGGAAGGCAAACAACGCGGCCAAAAAATTCGCAAAAAATATATATTACATTTCTGAAGCGCTGCCAAGGACTGAAGGACGCGGAATGACTTAGTTTCTGCAAATATTTGGCATGCGAGTAATTAAAAAATGTAAACTAAAATTTTTAATGTTAAATATTTAAAAATATTATTGTGGATTTAAATAGCAAACCTTATGCCTCTCTTCTTCCCTTTAAAAAAGAGACCCTAAACCCTGTAATTAACAGACTTTCCTGAACTTTTGGCCTGCCCTAATCTGCATCACCTTCAGTAGGCTGCAGTTACATTTTCGTGGTCCAAATGATCCTGTTTTCGGGCTCTGCATTCGAGTACTTTGTCCGGCAGCCACATAAATCTTGAGTGAAAATTTTCGTTTGGCCCATAAAAAATTAACAATGCGTAAAGGGGCTGGCAGAAGTTACGAGCCAGACTCCGGGCGTAATCCAGGATTTCTGAGAGGGCTTGCCAAGTATGTCCCTGCTGCACTTGAGACCCACAAACACACTCGCCCGCACTGCAGCCGCACACTTCGGTATGCCAGTGTGTGGGTGGATGGCCATAAAGGTTTTGTGGTTCCATCGCCCAGACTTGCTGGATGCCCTCTAGCACGCCTCATCGCCTTGGAGGGTTCACAGAGAAAAATATATACTAAATTAAGATAAATCTAAACCTAAATGGAATTTATTGAACTCGGAATTGTAATATACATATATACATTTAAGGTAGAAAAGCCTTCAAGATTTTAAAGTTTTAACAGATAAATATTTATGTTTTTCAGTATCTCTCCCCTTTTAAGGATAAACAGGTTGCATATTGGTAAAGCGGTTTTTTTTCTGTGCTGGATTTGGATTGAGTCCGACGTTTGCGGTCAATGGGTTCGGCTCTGCATTAAGCAAGGCGGAACAGGCGATTTCTGCTCCTGTTCGTGGAACTGCCTTGGACTGAACAGAATCCTGCCAAGAGAGTCTCTATCTGGGAGGTACGAACTCCGCGTGATGCCCTTAATTGTGAATATGTGTTAATGTATTCCCTTTTGCACGTTAACATTTTATTCTGCCATTTAAAATGCTCCCAATCTGGCTTTAAGCCCCGCCCAGAACTCCAAAAGGACTGCCAAGGAGTGGGCGTCCTGTCCAACGTGACACTGAACACGTTTTAACGACGAGAAGCTTCTGGCCCCAGCCTTCATAACTTATGCACATAGATAAGCGAAGGCAGGCGGCACTCGTTCCTCGTTTCACGTCCTTCGGCCCCGAATTTTCGTCCTTGCGGTGGCAGCTCCTTCCTTTTTTTTCGGCGGTTCGTGGGAGGAATCTTCGGGGCGGGATGCCGCCCCATTTAATGCTGCTGGCCATTTAACAAATTATGAAATTTTCATAATTCTGTATTGTAATTGCTTAAAGCCCGGTCGAAAATAAAAGCGATAGGTTCTTGGAAGGAAGGAAAATTATGGCCTTTTAATAATTCATCTAAACTTAGAGTAGTATTTCTAATGCACATTATTTAAATCTTTCAATTTTTCGTCCTTCTCCTTGTTTTAAATAAAAGATAAATTTTCTTTAAACTCAAACATTTTAGCCATCAATCTGGGCCTAATCTCCGTGGCCAACCGCAGCAAAGAAATCGCTCATCGGTGGCCAGAAAGCCTGTTGTTCGATTAACCACAGCCTCGTCCACATATATCCTCGCAAGCCATTATTTATATTTAATTGTGCTGACCACAATGTTGGCACGTTACACCTCAAATTGTAATTATTTCCTTGATGGACTCGGGCACACTCGGTGCACGTGCCATTAATTATGAAAATATTGCCCAAAACACTTGTACGGCCAAAAGATGCTACCTCTCTCGCTTTCTCTTAATTCTCTTTCTCTATCGCACCCGATGCGGCCCTCTCTCTCTTTCACACTGTGCACACAAAACAGAGCTCTCTCGTTGGTACTTACATTAAATTTAAAGTATTTACCACAATATTTTCGCTACACTTGCCGCAAATTGTATTTTCAGCTCACCATTTGCAACACACATCAAGTATTTTTGCACGGGTGTGTGCTGTGTGTGTGTGCTGTGTGTATTTTGTATAAAATGTATTGTGTTTTTTGAGTTTTCGTCTGGGATGGAAAACTCAGCTTTCCGTTTTTGTTTGCGGCTGCTGCTTTTCGTCCTTTGTGGCCTTCTCCACGTCCTGCCGACCGTGTTTTTTGGAGTACGTGTTTGTGGGATTTCACGGTAGCCAAAGTGCGATTTTGACCGGAATCCATAGGAAAGCGAGGGTATACTGTTTCAAGATATGTTGTAAAATAATAAACGTTGTATTTAACAGAGGAGCCTCGAAAAATATAAAGCCAATAAATCGCAAGATTACTATAAAAAATATTTTCCTGTTCCTTCTTGATCGTTGTATCTTGAAAATTATTATTAATTCTCACAGAATTCCCATTTCAATTATTTTCCAGGGCAACCCCGGATTCGTTCTTTTAATTTAGCTCACCTCCATCGCCTTTCCAGTCAAGTAATTGCAATATTTACTGAACCAAATTAAGGACATGAAAAATCTTTGCTGCCAAATTTAAGCAAGTGGAAGTGGCAAGACGAGAAGCTGAAATTGAATAAGTTGGCAGCTGGATGGTTAGTGAGTGAAAAATGTCTTAATGAAAATTAGGCAGCCAGACGATATTGTTCGTGGGCCAACGGAGAGAAAAGCTTCGAAGCTGACTTCTTAGGAAGCCCGGACACGTAGGCGGCCGGCACAGCCGCAGGACATTTATTCCAGTTAAATTTAGGCGCAAAATTCCAGAGGCCGCCCCGCAAAAACGTGCAATTATTCAAAGTGCAGAGAAAGAGTTTTCGCATTAAACGTGTAACTTTTGTGCGAGGGGCCAGAAATGCGCCAAGGAAATTGTTCATAAGTTGGAGACAACTTTGGGTTAACTTTCTGCGGCCGAAACGAGCCCGAAAGGGAAACGTTTTCATTTTCATTTTCATTCCAGTCAGCATCTAATTTATTGCCGCAATTTGCTGCTGCATATTAATTTAACATAAACGGCTCACAACCGTCACCAAATTGCCCCCCGAAATGATTACACGACTCGCCACCGCCTCATCCTTGCGATGTCCTTGCCGGATTGCCAGCTTGCCGGCTTTCTTGCGGATTTGGCAACGCGCCGCTGAAGATCAGCATCAAATTACCCTAATCAAATTGTCATTACGCATATTTTAAGTAAATGAGTGCGTGAATTTAGATCAAATTAGCAGGCGGCAGCAACTGCCAACGGGCTGACATTCAATTTACATGTGATTCTCGACGGCTACATTTTTTACGACCCCGCTCAGAAAAGCAGAAGTTAATGTGCGAGGGTTTTATTGGAGACAGAGTGGGAGGGATGCCTATTTTTCATAAATTCGGGGGGAGGTAAAATATTACTGAAATTATTTTCAGTAGTAAAGGGAATTTTTCAAAGTTTAATGGAGCCTTTTATTAAATGTTTTTAAAAGTTATTAGTTCAAATAGCTCATAGAAGAGCATAATTGCTATTGAAGTAATGTAATTATGGTAATTATCAACCATTCATTAATTTAGAGCCTGTTATTACTAAATTATGTTTACCTGCTTTACTTCGTTTTTAGCTTCCGTAAAGTTGAATAAATTAACTTTCTGTTAACTTTACATATGAATATTTGCATTTAAAAACCACAAGTAATTACTGGCTTAACATTAAAGATTACCAAAAACCCAAACAAACCCATGTAATGCCAAAAATAGATCATTTTCCTGCCGCCAGCCAGCCCTTTCCTGTATCCTTCCGCAGTATCCTTCGCTGGCAGTAAGAAGTTCCTCAAACAAAGCCGAGTTTTGTTGAGTAGTGGAAATTAATCAGGAACGGGTTAACCGCCTGGCTGTTGAAGCGCTCAAAGGCTTCCCCAACTGAGACGCTCGCCAAACAGAATAAAGCTTAGTTAGCAAGCAGTTTAGAAAAGTTGCTGGGGAAAAAATAAGTAAATATAGAGCGGAGCATATAAAACTCTTAACAAGACATAAATGGACAAAGAATAAGCAAGGATAACTGAAAACTTTGGCCCGCCGGAGTGCGAGTAGTGTGCATACACATGCGGGGTATAAAGTTCGGGGAAAAACACCTCCAGGATCGCGGGGCTGAGTTGAACTCTCCACCGAACTGGAGCTGAACTTTTATTTGTTTGACTCGTGAGCAACAAACTTTGCTTCCATGCTCCTTCAGCTCCAGCCTGGCGTCTGCTGCCTGCTGTCCTCCCTTGATTCTGATTCTATTTCTGTAGAAAGTCGCAGTCAGTGCTGGTAATTGTTGACTTGGTAAACAAAAAAACTATAAAATAGCCAAGTTTAATGGTGTATGAAATAAAGGGCAGATCAGATGGTTATTTAAAGTATTCATTTTGTTTCTATTGGCTTATAAGAACGCCTTAATTATATTTATACTTTTTTGCATACTTCCAAAAAATTATCTACAATAAACATTGTTAAGCAAAAGTATATTAAATAAACTATTTCCAGGTTAAACTTAATTTTAAATCTTCTAACAAAATAAGAATTCCCAGAAAATACTCTATGACTTTATTCCGACTTTAAAATTTAGCTATAAAAAATACAAACTAGCTGACTTGGCAAGACCCAGCACAGTGCAACCCCAGAGTGGAACCCAAACGAGCAGAAGAACCGCTCGCCAAGTGCACTCCAAATTACTCGAATGATACTTGATGGTTGCAATCAGCAGAGACCCCCAACCGACGAGGCAGACTTCATTATTTTGATGGCAATTAGCAAATTGAGTTCTATAATATTTTTGTTGTCCGCTCTGCAGCTCTCTCCGTTCGAGTTCTTTTTTAGTTTAATTTTATTGTGTGTCTCGTGTGTGGCGGAATGTTGTCAAGCAATTAGTGCAGCACGACTGGCCAGGCACCCGCTGCGTATACTTGATGCGCCCAGGGAGGAGGGTTGTCTTTGACTGGATTTCGCTTTATGTGCGAACACTTGGCATTGTAATTAACTTGGCCCTGGCCCCCCAAAAAAAAAATATACATAAAACTGACCCTTGGTGGAAATTCCGCGAAAGAGAGTCTTGTTTTCGGTTGGAAATCTGGTCGGAGGCAGCTGATAAAACACGGATTCGCTGACAGTGCAAACAGTTTGTGGGAGTGACAATCATTTAAAGGGAATCTCCGTTCACCGTGGGTACATGGTGGGGAAAAAGTGGATAAAACTATTTATTCTTGGTAGAGTACCACTTTTAAATTATAGTAAAATATAAGAAAAACCTGTACCAGATATTACTTTATTACTTAAAAACAAGTTTACATTTTTTGTATAACTATTTTCTATGTTTATGGCTATTATACCTTATATTTCTCTGTGTATCCCTGCATATGGTAAACTTTAAAGCCTGCTTAGCTTAACCTTTTTGCTTTTGCCCCCATCGACACCCACTTTAATGGCTCAATCATCTTTGCAATTGTTATGTTCCTGAACCATTTAACCTCATTGGCAGCGAACCAGGGTCCCCGGGAAAAAGCAGAGAGCAAATGAACTGGAAACACAATTTCTCAGCGCCTGATTTGTCGCCTTGTTGTTTCCCCACACACACACGATAATCATAATGCTCATAATATTATGAATATGTGCGGGGAGGGGGGGCGAAATATGATACGATACTTTAAGCTGCAAAACATTGTCTTTTATGTTCGATATGCCAACGGTTACATAACCCTGCCGGCCTACCGATGACAAAGCCCGTTGGAAGTTGGCATCGGCATTGATCCATGTTGACAATTTTTGGCGGGTCGCGCAAAATAAATAAATATGCCAAGTTATTCGCATACTTTTACACTCGACTGCTCATCGCATCGTGTGTGGCCCCAGTTCCAGGGAGATTGTGAGTTTGGTTCTCGAACAGTTTATTTTTATTGCCGGGCGACGCGACTCCGCCATATCCCCCGAATGTCGCGGCATCGATGCCGTCTGACAAAGGCAAATGCTCCCATTTGTCATTTGGACAACGAGCTGACAACAGTTCAGTGCCACTTGTCACATCTGCAGAAATCCACAGCAGCAGAAATCCCACTTGCAGGCACTTCAAAATATTTACTTTTGGCGGTAGATTATTGGAATAAATAAATAAACAAAGGTTTATTAACTTAAGGAGACTTGAAGATTTTGTTCTTACTTTTTGTAACACATTTTATAGAATATAAAATGCAAAAGAGTACAATTAAAATCTCTGTTCTATTGGAATTTGTGTGTTAATCTCTGGGAATTAATTTCAAGTCCTTACATAATATTTTCTTACATTAACTTTATCAAAGAAACCAGATACTTCCTGATCAATACAGTCTTGGTTACATAAATTTCATACAACAAAAAACACTCTTCCTCTCATGTTTCCCTTATTAAAAATGTACAAAATAAACCTACACCCGCACTGGAAATTGGAAAAACCCCTTTTTGCGTAATGGGCGTAGCACACAAAGTGCTTTTAATTAAGCATCGATATGTGCTTAAATATGAAATGCCCTTACATATTTAATTAAAAGGAAATTGTATCCTGTTGCCATCTACAAAGGGACTTTGTCCTCGTTTTTAATTGCGCATTTCATGCATTTTAATGCGACTGCCCACATAAAAGACACACAGCCAGCACCCCCGCAAAGCCAAAGGAGATCGTAATGAGCTCAAAACCAAAAAAGGAAAATTACACAAACCAAAAAAAAATAAATGTATGTATATAAATATAAATGAAAACAAATTAAGAGCAAGGCAAACACATAAATTTTATATGGCTTTCAACCGGAGAGCAGCAGCACATTGATATGGAAATAAACCCGGGGCCGCTAATCAAATGTAAGCACATTTAATGTTTAAATAAACAGAAATGAGTTGATCCAGCGCAAATAGGAGAGATGTAATGAAAAGAGCTGAGAGCCTGAAAAGACCAAAGCTGGCTTAGGCCCGGGCTTTTCCTCGATTTTCCCTTTGATTAAGTCCCGCATAAATATTTATGTGCAGCCGCAGCAGCAAATATGCGCATTCATGACAGGCAAAGTGGTATTTAATTGAGAAGTAAAATATATGAAGCACGTGGCGCTGAGCGAAACGAAATAAGAATTCCAGAGCCCCAAGACCCACGCAGGCTGGATAGCCAGGATGAGAAAAGGAGGGTTTTTTTTACGAAGAATTCTGTTCGGATTTTGTTTAATTTATTTTCGAGGAACAGGAAGAACTCAAAGCAGATATTCTAAATTATCTAAGAGGTTGAGTTTAAGTAATAAATGTTCTTAAGTAAGTACCAAACAATAATTAAAACAATTGACATCACAGAAAATATATTTTTCTGGTTTAATTAAGCGAAACTTTAGTAGTTTTTAAATTATATTTCACACATTGAAAGTAACAAGTTATCCTCGTGCGAAATGCAGCTTTAGCTTAAATTAAGAACTTCCCAATTTGATTTGATTATTTAATTTTCAACTGCTTATGATATCGTATCAAAATAAACCCCTTATCCAATGACCATAAAAAAAACCAAACATAAACTTCAATACGAAAGCAAACACATGCGTTATGCGATGCTTCTGTGCGCGGAGATGCCACTTGAAACAAACAAACCAAAAAATAAAAAACAAAAACAAAAAACAAAGAAAATAACATAAATTTCGTTATTGAGTTAGCAGAGCCACTCACACCACCGACATGAACTGAAACAAAACAAAAATACGAACCACGAGAGCCACTTTCAGACTCGGCAAACAAAACAAAGTCACCCAAGACTGTGAATTTGTGTGTATTTTTGTGGGGATATTTCCAGCCTCCGTTTTATTCCTTTTGAAGTGGCACGAAGAGAAAAGAAGAAAAAGTTGGGTTTATGTCTGCCACTGTGGGGCATAATTCCCTTTAAAGACTTTAACGCTTTTTTAAGAATTTTTTATTGTCAAGAAATTCACTTTGGCAGTATTCGCGTTTTGAGAAGTTTTAAGTGCCGACACTGCGGGACTTCTGCCCAAAGTTTAATTTCTTATTTTGTTTTCGGCAAAGTTTAACAAACGGTTTAAGGTTGAAAGGCTCTTAATTCAGTGGTTGAATTACCAATTAATTGCGATATTATTGCATTTTTATCACCCGCCATATTAATAAATTCCATTAAAGCCAGATGCATCGGAATATTGGCTTTTTAGCCAATCAATAAACATTAACTTCAAGGGCACTTTAGTGCTTTTTCAAGTTAATCCCCTTGTTCGCCAATATTGTTGGGCCATACATTTTTATTTAAGCCGCATTTATGCGTTTGTTTTTATTTAATTTGCATTCATACTTCGCCATTTGCATAGGTCACCGCTGCAAAAAAAAAAGGAAAATAATAATAATAAAAGCGAAAAAGTTTGCCCATTCGCAGGGCGCTGTAAAATCAACAAGCTGGGGAATAAACTGGACTGGGAATTGAATTGTCACAGCTGCAATTTTTCAAATGTCAAATCAAAACAGAAAACCAATTACTTGCGATGATTAATTACCTCACTCTCGAAGGCGCCGTGCCTAGGCAACAAATGTTGAGGACCACAGAATGATTTTGATTGCGACTCGGGCAAACAAACAGTTCGTTTGATTTATGATGCGATCAACCCTTTGCTGACAAGTCCCCGAAGTGACGTGCCACTCCCTCCCATCTCTGCAGGATGCTTTCGGCTTCAAGTTGGCTGAACTTGCTCCTGCGACATGGAAATCACCTTAAAATTCATAAGTTTGCGGGCGATGAAGTAGGCGGAAATTCTGCGAGTCCCTCGACTCGACAGAAACCGCAAGTAAAACGGCAGCTGCATGTCATTAACTATATGGGCGGCGGGGCGTAATCCTCTCCACTTGCCGCACAACACGGCGTATGCGTAACGCCACCAACTTTTCAACGCTTCATTTTTTGAACATTTAGCAGCCACACTTTCGGAAAGTGCGGCATGACACCTTTTTATCCCGACTTGTTCTCCACGTTTTATTTTTTCCCTATTTTGGTTGTCGTCAAAGCT
The DNA here is from genome assembly GCA_008042535.1 of Drosophila tani. Taxonomy (NCBI): domain Eukaryota; kingdom Metazoa; phylum Arthropoda; class Insecta; order Diptera; family Drosophilidae; genus Drosophila; species Drosophila tani. The sequence goes on along the minus strand of VNJO01011144.1, from coordinate 42,077 downwards.
GCGGATTATGCGCACAAAAATGAGAGTTTATGTATGGAATTATGCAAAACAGACCAGCAGACGATAATGACGATGGCTAGGAATGCTGCGGCTGATGACTCCTTAACCCGCCCAAGGTCCCGCTCGCTTTGTTCCATTATAAATGCAATTTTTTGTGGCCGATTATGATGATGAAGATGAAAAGTGAAATTCTGTATGCCTGCATGGAAATCATATTTTCATATTTTAATTACAATTTGCTTCGGCCGCAAGTGACCCAAATATATATATGTATGTTACACTTGAGAAGAAAGGGTTCTTTCAACCCTTTTTTTGTATCCTCAGCTGCATGCCTGGCTGCATAATTATGTTGCCAAACTGGTTGGCTGAGCAGCAAAAAAAAAGTTAAGCAAGGAGCGCAGGAACCCCTAAAAGTCTTAACCCCAACTTACTTGAGCATGACGAATGGCTTTGTTGAGTTACACTACTTGTCCCGAGGATTTTATTAAAAATTCCTTAGACACAGGTGCATTTTCGGGAAAAGTTTTCAATATGCTTTCTGCCAGAGAATGGGATGGATGGTTCTTCTTCAGCTTTTAACGCTGATAAAACCTGTTGTCGAAGATTAAATATTAATGGCTCCCATTAATATCATCTTTGGCCGTCCGAAGCCAATAAAATGTCCCTAATGTCGCGATATTTATGGCAACATTACTCAAGGGCGCTAATTTATGCTCTCAGAGCGAAACGGATCACAAATCGATATTAGAATTTGTAATTACACAATGATTTATAGGGCAGCTCAATTAAACGCTTTTATTGTTGACTTTTCATGGGAAAACAAAGCCCTGAAAAGTACCCTTTTTTAATGGAAACCTTTTAAGAGCGGAAGTAGCGTCGCGATTTGATATAGTCGTCGCCAGTCCGCAGATAGGGTTTACTTTGCGGTTTCTGATTGACAAGACATTGGAGCAGGTGAAAAACAATAGCGGCTCGGAGGTAACTGCTCAGGTGGCGACAACTTACGTGTGCCGTCGTCCAAGGGGGAAATTAAATATCAAAAGTACTTGGATAAAAGCTTAAATCGATTTAATTGAATTGTCAAAAGTTGCTGACGAACTTGAGGTTTTTATAGAGACACAAAAGATAATTTCATTATAAAATAATCGAACGATTTTAATATATTTACAATCTAGTGAACTCTGTGGCTTTACGAAAAGTTCGTAGATTTTTTATAATTCGGTTTTTATTAGAAAATATAAGAATTTAATTTTAGCTAAATAAAAAATGAATTATTAAAATTTTGGAGTATTCCATCTTCTTAAAATAAAAACGTTTAAGTTCTCACCTTCTTTAAAAATTAAAGAAATGCTTTTCTTAGTTATTTTGATTAAGATTGCTTAACATCTCTTGGCCGTTTACTTATAAAATTATGTACTAAGTTTGTTTAAACCCTTATACGGCTTTAAGTGAAGTGAACTTTATGAAGAATATAATTATATAATTTCTTATGCTAAATATGGATTTTTTGTAAGTTTATCTCATTTTCCCAAATAGTATATCGCATATCACAATTTTAAAGAAGGAAACCCCCTCTTATTTGACCACAGCATCCAATTTAACTTTGAAATTAATTCGGAGCAATGCAATCTAAAAATTGTAAATCAAATTGGAGGATCTTCCATCAAACTTACCCTATGCACGGCGGCATGTAAATCGAAAATTACCAGAAATTGTCACTTTACATCACGCCTGCTGCAGGACCTATAAATCATGCTGCACACTGACACACTCGCCACACGAAAGCACACCGCACACACTCGCACTTAGGTCTAGTATCCTTCGGTGTGTGTGTGTGTGAATATTCAAATCAGTGAATAAATGAAATTTGTTACAGGACTCGCGGCACTCACACTCTCGACTTTGAGGAGTGGGTCGTGTATTTAGCAAATGAACCGTAATTTCTGTTGATTTAGTTGCCAAGCTGGCCAGTTTTCCCGGGTTTTCCTGCTTTCCCTGTGTGATATTCGGTGCGCGCACTAATCAAAGTTTACAACTATGCGATCAGCGAAACGGAATTAAATTAAGTGCCAGATGAATGGCAGCTTCATTACGAGCTCCACACTTTGGATGCCAATTAACTCGCCCGAATTTAATTAAGGATTAGGTCCTGATTTGTGGCCGAAAACAGCGCCAGCTCCTCGGCTTATCTCGGCCAGATCTCAATCTTGATGAGCAGGCATTCCTCGGAAGGCGGTTTCAACTACGAAAACGAGAGCTACGAGGCACTGAGACTGCTGCCAACGGGGAACCGCGCTGCCCGAAATAAAAACGAACACTGAAGCCGCCGAAATCGCGCGCTGAAAGTTAAATCCGAAGTCGAGAACGGCTCGAGCTCCAAGCGGTTGCAACCGGTTCGAGCGGCGGTCAGCGGAACTTGCAACATGTTGCCCGGTGCTGTCGAACCCGAGTTCTACCTCGGCGATTCTATGTTTCTCGATGCGAGGCTCCGATCTTCGCTTTTTGAGCCTGAGATTTTGAGTCTTAAAAGGATGCGATTAATATGCAGAAATTATTTTTAAAAATATGTTGAATGCTAAGAAGTTATGGAATACGTTTTAAACACTTAAATATATTTTTTTTTAAATACATAAATCAAGTATAGGAAATGCAGGTATATATAAATAATTAGTATTAACTAGCAAGTAAAAACTCCTTCGCTACAAACACCTTACTACTCAAAAATTCCAAGACAGAGATTTTAAATAAATATGTAGCTTTCACAATATTAATAAATACATTTTTAATATTAAGAACTTTATGTTAGGTGACCTTAATATTTTATTTTTTTTGTTAGTAGGTAGTGTTTTTTAGAATAATAATTATAATTATCATAATATTAAATACTTTGAGCTTAGAGTCACAGAAACAGCTTATAAAATCATCAAAAAATCAACAAAATATTCTAAAGTTTCTACACAAAAACCTTTGTATGAAGTTTTTGTTTAGTGACTTCCTTCCGCAAACAAAAGTCTACTTTTGAAACCCCTAGAAGTTCCGTGGTTCTTTAATCTACATCTGGCGTGGTGAGCAGCATGTTCAGGTGGCTTAAATTTGGGGTGACCACCACCTCACCTGGCAAATGCTTAAGCGACACCATAAGAAACTGTTGCTCCGTCATAACAATAAAAAAAATATATATAAAGAAACTTATCCGAAGTGCAACATCCTCTTGGGGCGACAATGCAGTCGAAAAGTTTCAGCAGGAAAACTAAAAGTCAAATATAAGATGGCAGGCAACTTTGGCCATAAAACATGGCACAAAGCCGCACACACACGAGTGGCGGAAAACCACCGTCAAGAAAAAAAAAAAAATTGAAACCTTCAAGAGGTGGGGCCATGGCAAAGCAATGAAAATTCCGACCTACCGCAATAAATTCCGCGGGAAAAACAACGCGAGCGATGCCAAAATGAGAGTGAAATGGCCAACACACACACACACTGGGAAATGGAAAAGGAAAACACACACCCCTCGGAAAACCTCAAGGAGGCAGAACGCACACAGGGACACCTCAGGCACGGCGCCATAAATCGCGCTTAGCCAAAACAAAGCATGGCATCAGGATTCAGGCATCAGGACTCGGTTTCAGATGTGGACCGGAATCCTTTTTGACCTGACACAATGCTCCACATTCGATGTTTCGGTTCGAGTTCGAGTTGCGAGCGCGCCTGCGCCGCGTTATCCTTCGAGCAGCCGAACAGCTGTTCTAGGCAAGACCCTTACCTAGGACAACATGTGCATCCGTGGGGGTGTTAGTCCCTGCAGCCTCACTAGCTAGGTAAGTCACTGATTAGTATTAAATAAAAACAACATATTTTTTATATTATATATTCTCATCCATTCCATCGACAAGCAAACAACGTGTTTTGCTGGGGGCTTCGTTGTTAATGCCCCCTCTCCAGCAGTCCTTGAAAGGAGATTGATGTAATGCTGGAAAAAAGAATATATAGTTCCAAAAATATTAAAGAACTATCTGCAATTTACCTATGCCTAACTCCTCATCGCAGCGGCACACTTCACCAGCCGCAACACGAGCCGCAGCAAGGACCACAGCCACAGAAGGAGCTACAGTAGGAAGGTCCTCCACACAGGGGAGCCAGGCAGCCGGGCGGACAGGGTCCCACGTAGAAGGGGTCGAAGCAGCAGACACGCATCAGAACCATCTTGAGAGTTTGGGATTTTAGGGACGTAGACACTCGCGAATCACAGCTGGGAAGGACCTGCCTTTCGGGGTTAAGGTTAATCATTTAAAAGGGAAACGAATTCGGTTAAAATTTCCAAAAACCTACTGAACTTTTTTTACTGCTGGAGAAACACGAGTTATTTATTCTAGTTCAACTTTAGTTTTTCATATTTTTTTGGTTTCCAGAAATAGATGTGATCAGGCCGAGATGTGGTGACTAACTGACCTCTGTTGGTTTCGAGCCACCCAAAGCCAACCGAAAAGTGACGTTTCAGGCCCAGCGCCTACTTGGGACCAGGAAAGGTTTTGGAAATTTCAAAGCTGAAAGCATATAGTTAGCCCTGGATTACTCATTTTCTGGAGGATCCGCCGATGTCTTCATTTTGAGTTCAGGTTCCGGCACCTTGAGCAACCGCACTGGAAACCTTGTCCTATGATATTTTTAATTAAATATTTGTATCATTGAGCTGTTACTGAAAAAGAGAAGTATTAAGCGTGGTTACCTCTTGTTGACATCTATAAATTGTTGAGAGAAATAGTGCAACGAAAGCGGTAAGTGCACCAATACAGGAGAGTTTCTTGGAGAAACATGCTTTTAGTTCTCAAAAGGGGGCATGATTATATCATATTTATATTTTATATCCCAAAAAAATTAAAAATAAAATATAAGAATCAAAGCTTTTTGTTATTAAGCCTGAAATTAAACTAAGTTGCTAAATTAAACCTATTGCTAATGGATGAATTATATTAAAAAAAATAATTGAAGTAGTTAAAATTAAAGAATATAATATTGATTGAATTATATCAAGAGATTGAATATCAAAATATACATTTTTGGGATTAATGAAAAATAAATTTGATTTACAAGACCGATGTTTTATTAAACTATTAAAACTAATGATTATAATTTTATATTGAAGTTTACCTATAATTTTATTTATTTTAGGTTTATTTTGTTTTGTTTCTAATCGAAAATAATTTATTGTATTAATATTTTTATATTATTATAATATAAGCTTTCTCCGCTTCAGACAGACATGCTAGAGAAAATATTGTCCTCTTTCGACAAGACTACCTTATATAATTCTATCATGCCACCCTGGACCTCTGAGCTCTTTCCTAAACCCTGTAGCCTGAATTAATTTTTAAACGTGCATGATCCCAAGATTTTTTACGGTAACCCTATAAACATAAAAAACATATTTCTTATATTACTTTTATTTTATGATAAAGCCTTTTATATAAAGCCTGAACACAGTTGGTTTGGCGAAGGCTTGGTTGTTAATGCCCTCCAAGGATAAGGATTATTAACAGCAACACATTTCCCCAGCAGTCCTTAGAAGCCAGGGATTAAAGCTGAAAGACGGAATAAAAAGATTAATTAACTGCAATCAAATAAAAAATATTTAGAATTATATTCTTAACCCACCAATGATCTCATCACCAGCCACAGCAACTCGAGCTGCAGCAGCCGCCGCCGCCACATGGTCCGCAGCCGCACAAGGGAGTTCCCCCCATCAGGGGCGCCAGGCAGCCGGGCGGGCAGGGTCCCACGTAGAAGGGGTCGAAAGTGCAGCAGAGCATGAGAACCATCTTGAAGGGTTTAGGATTTAAGATCGCACGCGAATCACTTTTGGAGTCGGCAGCTGGGAATGTCCCGCTTTGGAGGAAAAGAAAGAATTTAGGTTCAATTTTTAGACATTTCCAAAGAAGTTTTTTCTTTTATTTTCTCTGAAACTCACTGAATTTTTTTTCACTGCTGAAGAAACACGCCTATGTTATTCCTTGGTAATAAATTTGGAATTTAGTTTTCTAGTTTTTCATACTATTTTTTCTTTATTTTTTTACGAAATAGATGTGTTCAGGCGGAGCTGTGGAGTTAGACTGAACTCTGATGTTTTCGAATCACACACAGCCGACACAAAAGTGAAGTTTCAGGCCCATCGCCTACTTGGGACTACTAAAAATTTCGATAATTTCAAAGCTGAAAGCCTCTCGTCTTTCCGACTCCCATCACTCCTCCTCGGGAGGAGCCGCTTCGGGCTCAGGATCCGGCTTCTTTTCAGCAGCCGCCGCATCAGGATCCTTGGCACTGGACCTCCGATTGCCACCCAGTTTGGGCATGAGGGGTCCAACGAAGCCACACACCTTGCCCGATATGGTCTGGACCACGGAGCACGTGGCATCCATGCAGCCGCCCTCCACCAGGGGCGGCTCCCCCTCGACCGGGGTCAGCTGATCCGCCACCGGGTCGCCGCGGGATACCAGGTCGGAGAAGGGAGCGGCGGTTCGGTCCACCACTCGGCCACTGACCTGCGATAACGAGCTGGCCATTACCACGATCAGGGCCACCACGCTCGTCACCCCGATGGCCAAGTGCACCGCATCCATTGCGAGGAAGGAGCAGGACCAGGAGCAGGAGCAGGAGAAAGAGGATCGATTTCGGGTTTCTCGATCGACCAGGCTGACAACTCTATCGCAGGCAACTCTCTGGCTAATCGGCCAGCGACGATATGGTGTCATAGGTGGCCAGAGCCAGCGCCCGCATGCTCCGTGAGACTCCTCTCAGCAGAGTGCCCATGTCCTCGCCACTCACCAGCGTCTCCTGGTCACGGTCCAAGTGGATCTGCGGCGTGGCATCGTTAAGGATCTGTATGATCTTTCGCACAGGCTCGATGGCAGCGCTCACATCGATCACGGGCTCCGGCTCGATGTGAGCCACCAGGAAGGATTCGTGCAGGATGATCACCTGATGAAGCACTGCCGGCTCTATGAAGTCGAGGATGCTAATGGCTACCGGGTCCAGGACATGGTGCACCGGGTGGTCAAAGGTGACAGGCATGAAGTCTACACTGCAGATTTTTTAACTAGCTCATAACTAGCTGGAGTTGTCCAAAAGTATGCCTTAATTATGAAATATTTTAATAGAAAATATAAGGCTTGAGAAAATGAAAAATCAATCCATAATGAGTATTATTATTTTTCATATCTGAGTCATAATTTTATTACACAAATTTTAGATGACATTTTGTGTAATTAAGCAGCCTTTCCTTCGTCTCCTCCGATTTATTTCTTGGCTCTCGACCAGGTCCTTTACTCCAACTTCATCTTCAATAACTGCGGTAGCAGGTGCTCGTCCAGCGACCTGGATTGTAATTCTTGTTAAAGTTACACGGAGAGGCGGCGCAGGTCGGATCCGGACCCACGTAGAAGAAATTGAAGGCGAGTATCACAGGATGACTTGGAAAGGCCATTTCGAATACCTAGGGATGATTTTATAACTGTACTTAAATATATATAATATTAAAATAAACCTACCGAAGAAATAAATCAGAGGGTGGAAAAATGGAAAATGTAGACAAATATGTTACAGGAACAACACATTCGATGTTTGGATTTAGACTGAATGTTCAACATAATTCTTGGCTGACATTTAAGTCAGGACGGCTTATCTAGATATGGTTTGTTTTATTCATTATTATTTATTAAAATTAAACGAAGATAAAAACATATAATATATATCAATAAATCATGGAGCTCTGCTAATGGAATTTATTAATCTGTATATATTTATACAAGTTCTGAATGTTTTATATTAAATCTCATGTAATATGGCTCCACATGAGGATGGTATCATAATTTGATTACACAAATTTTAGATGAAAAAATTCCTCGTCTCCTCCGATTTATTCCTTGACTCTTGACCAAGTCCTTTACTCCAAATTCATCTTCAATAGCTGCGGTAGCAGGTGCTCGTCCAGCGACCAGGATTGTAATTCTTGTTAAAGTTACACGGATGGGCGGCGCAAGTCGGATCCGGACCCACGTAGAAGAAATTGAAGGCGAGTTTCACAGGATGACTTGGAAAGGCCATTTCGAATACCTAGGGATGATTTTATAACTGTACTTATATATATATAATATTAAAATAAACCTACCGAAGAAATAAATCAGAGGGTGGAAAACTGGAAAATGTAGACAAATATGTTACAGGAACAACACATTCGATGTTTGGATTTAGACTGAATGTTCAACATAATTCTTGGCTGACATTTAAGTCAGGACGGCTTATCTAGATATGGTTTGTTTTATTCATTATTATTTATTTAAATTTAACGAAGATAAAAACATATAATATATATCAATAAATCATGGAGCTCTGCTAATGGAATTTATTAATATGTATATATTTATACAAGTTCTGAAGGTTTTATATTAAATCTCATGTAATATGGCTGCTAATGAGGATGGTATCATAATTTGATTACACAAATTTTAGATGAAAAAATTCCTCGTCTCCTCCGATTTATTCCTTGACTCTTGACCAGGTCCTTTACTCCAACTTCATCTTCAATAGCTGCGGTAGCAGGTGCTCGTCCAGCGACCAGGATTGTAATTCTTGTTAAAGTTACACGGATGGGCGGCGCAAGTCGGATCCGGACCCACGTAGAAGAAATTGAAGGCGAGTTTCACAGGATGACTTGGAAAGGCCATTTCGAATACCTAGGGATGATTTTATAACTGTACTTATATATATATAATATTAAAATAAACCTACCGAAGAAATAAATCAGAGGGTGGAAAACTGGAAAATGTAGACAAATATGTTACAGGAACAACACATTCGATGTTTGGATTTAGACTGAATGTTTAACATAATTCTTGGCTGACATTTGAGTCAGGACTGCTTATCTAGATGTGGTTTGTTTTATTCATTATTATTTATTAAAATTAAACGAAGATAAAAACATATAATATATATTAATAAATCATGGAGCTCTGCTAATGGAATTTATTAATCTGTATATATTTATACAAGTTCTGAATGTTTTATATTAAATCTCATGTAATATGGCTCCACATGAGGATGGTATCATAATTTGATTACACAAATTTTAGATGAAAAAATTCCTCGTCTCCTCCGATTTATTCCTTGACTCTTGACCAAGTCCTTTACTCCAAATTCATCTTCAATAGCTGCGGTAGCAGGTGCTCGTCCAGCGACCAGGATTGTAGTTCTTGTAAATGTCAAAGTTACACGGATAGGCGGCGCAGGTCGGATATGGACCCACGTAAAAGGGATTGAAGGCGAGTATCACGGGATGACTTGGAAAGGGCATTTCGAAAACTCTGCAAAAGCCTAGGGAAGATTTTATAACTGTACTTAAATATAAATATTATTAAGATAAACCTACCGAAGAAATAAATCAGATGGAGGAAAACTGGAAAATTTAGAAAAATATGTTAGAGAAGCTACACAATAGATGTTTGAATTTAGACTGAATGTTCAACATCATGCTCGACTGACATTTAAGTCACTGCATATCTAGATGTGGTTTGTTTTATTTATTATTATTTAAATTTAACCTACATAAAAATATATAATATTTAACAATAAATCATGGCGCTCTGCTAATACAATTTATTTATCTGTATTTATTTCTACATGTCTATATGAAGGCTTTATATTAAATCTCATTTAATATGGCTCCTAATGAGGAGCCACTGATTAAGGGCTGCATAATTTCTGTGCAGAGATAATAGCCATCAGCAACTACACATAATTACCAACAGATTAAAATAAAACCTCATGTTATCCCCTAATAACCAAGAGTGTTTATTTCATATTAGACACATATCGGATTTACGGACGTACGTCCCTCCTCTCCCGAGGGTCGACCGGGTCTATTGTTCACCAAATCCTCTCCGCTCCGTATCTGCTACTTTTGCTGCTTCTGCTCCTGTTTTTGCTCCTGCTCCTGACTCGGCTGCTGCTGCTGCTCCTCCGGCTGCTTCTTTTTCGGCTCCCGGGCGGGATTGCAGCGGGGGAGCTGCGACTCCGGACAGACGCCGCACTCAGGAACCGTGCAGGGGCCCTCCTCGTTGCAGTCGGGGTCGCAGCAGGGCGGATCGGGGCCGATGTAGCCGGGATTAAATATGCAAGGCATGCTGCAGCTCCTCCACGGAACACGAAGCACGGAACACGGAGCACGGAGCACGGGACTTCGAGGCCGGATTGCGAAGGCAGGTGTCCTGGGCTTTGTTTTATGGATTTTCCAAAATTTACATAGATGCTAACGGGGTGGAATTTTTAGGCAGCGTGAGCGGAGGAAGCCCGGAAAACTTCCTCATTTCATTGGGGATTAGAACACAATAGAACTGGCTAACTAGATGGTCGATACGGGGAGAGACCAAAGAACTAGTTAAACGGATTGCATATTGGAGGGGAAGCTCTTAATTAAACTGTCACTCGGTAAAGTCACAATAAACACTAGAAAACAGGGGAGAGAAAAGAGGGAAATATCTTTAATTTTGACCTACTTACACTTGTTAGTTAGTACACTTAATAGTTAACTTAAATCATTGTAAGTAATCAATAAAACCTTTTTAAAAAAATCTCTGCTTGTTCTCAGTGCTTTTAATAATATTTACGGAACCATGTAATCGAACCACACACCCATTGACCTCTCCAACAAACAAACAATGTACGTCCCTGGCTATCCTCCGGTTGGAGGGCGTGCGGAATGCTGATAATTATTTCATAATCGGGCAACACTTCACGTTTATGGTGACAAAAGCCTGCAGATAGACAATAGCCCCTGCAGGCAATTCCGCCGGGGACGGCGGCCATCGAAATTGGGCCACAAATGGCCGCAGGCGCAAATACGGAATTTAAGTTGAAATTAATGAATAATTAAGCTGCGACGGGCGCAGACGTTGGCCCAGAGCGGAAATGCGGCATTTGCATAACTAACACAATGAACTACATAACATAACATACCAAACATGCGACGGCTCTGCTGGCCGTTCGTTCATAAATTAGATATGCAAATGCAAATGGAAAACTAACGGCACTGCCTTTGTCAATTAATAAATCAATCAACGCAGCAGAAGGCCAGCCGATCCAGAAAGCGCTGCGGAAATCACTTGTCCGGCGTCTGGCCACCCTCCCAGGAACTCTATTCGGAAAGCTGCATCTCCATCCATCCATCCAACCATCCATCCTTCCTCATCACGCATGCCAATTTTCCGTGGCACGGCTTCTGATTGCCCGCTAAGTTCGGAGCCCATCGAGCCCCATCATCGGAGCCGCTGCGATCCGCCAGTTGCAAGGCGATGGCAGAGTCATTAGCATCAAAGGGCAACGCAATGGTGACACGACCAGCGCCCCTTGGCAGCTGATCCGCACAGTGGACTGGGGCTGCTCAAAAATTATTACCATGGGAGATTTTAATTTCCTGAAATACTAAGTAAACTTTACATAAATAAAGCACGATACAAGAGAAATAAATAATAAAGTAAATAAATACAAGGAAAACATTTTAAAATTAGGTACTAAGACCAGTACTAAATCATATATTTTTATGTATGCTTTGATTTCAAATTTATTCCACTTAAATGTAGCCAAATATACAATTGTTTACAATTGAAACCTATTATAAATAAATTAAATCGAAAAAGATAGCTAATTTTTTTATTTATTTTCATGTATTTCTTATATATTTAATGTAATTTGTACCTAAATTTATTAATTCATTTATTTAATATTTATTTAATGTAATTTGTTATTAAATTAATCACTTTATCTCGATTTCAATGCCCCGCTTCGACGGCGCTTTAAAAATGGAACATAAATAAGGCACGATACTAGAGAAATAAATTAACAATTAAATAAATACAAGAAAAAAAATAAAAAAATAAGGTACTAAGTACATTATTATCTATTTTTATTTATGCTTTGATTTAGACTTTATTCCAGTTAAATGTAGCAAAATATATCTCTAAGTTTACTACTAAAACATATTTTACATAAATTAAATCAAAAAAGATAGCTAAAAATAATGCCTACATTTATGCATTTTTATACAGAATCTAGAATTTATTACTATAGATATTATATCTAGATTTATTTCTCATTTATTTCTTATTTATTTAATGTAATTTGTTATTAAATTAATCACTTTATATCGTTCCCACTGTCCCGCTTCGACGGCGCGTTCAATGTCGCCTGCCGCAGCGTCAAAGTCGTGTGCACTATTTGTGTAATTTATATTCAAAGCGCAACGCGATGCGGCGAGTGCGTGTGTAGGTGGGTGTGGGTGAGGATGGTGTATGGTGTGTGTGCGCCGGTCAGCTCTCTTCTGGGCGGCACTTCCAGTTCCTCCTCCAGTGCCTCCAATGCCTCCGCCTGTGCAGTCGCGCGAACTGCTTTTAAGTGGCGATGGCGATGTTGGTCAGCGGTGGCAGCACTTTCACGGTGTGAGTGCTTCCCCGAATTCGGGGGGTTATGGGAGGGAGCCTCGTTACTGACCAGCTCTTTAGGGCGATTTAAATATTTAGCTCTGCTCAGGGAAAGAAATATTACAGGGAGATAATTGCCCAGTGACCTAGGGGTGGAGTTAATAAATTATAAGCTTAAATATGAGATGAGAAATAAGATACATCATGTTTAAAATATTTATGAATCTGTGTTTTATAAGGAAATCATATCTCTTAAAGAGCTATAAAAGTAAGAGTAAATTATGACATCTTAATAATTATTATTTTGTAAAAAGAAACATTTTAAGTATGTATATATTTTTAAAAATTAAATATGAAGGTATACTTGTTGTCTATGATCAAAACTATTATATCTACAATTCGAATTACCATTTCCCCCTTCTGAAGTTTCAGTGCATGCCCTTAGATGGCTTCGACGGTGTCTATCCCACTTCCGTTTGTCTCTGACTCTGCCACGATTACTTCTTCGTAGACTCCGCCGTTTCTGTTTTCAATAATTCAAGTTCGAGCCCAAACAAAACGCTGGACACGCGCTGGGCCACTTGACCATTTCGCTATGAGAAATGTGCTGGGGAACTGACAAAGTGACCGGAAGATGATACTGTAATAAAAAATAGAGACTCGTGTGTGTTTGTCTAGGAAATAGAAAACCAAGTACTGGAAATGAACATGAACAATGTTTTATATGCCCTGTGAGTTGTCGGGCCTGCTTCCACTATATCCAACTATGTTTTTCCTTTTTTTTCACTATTTCGTTGGCCATTTATTTACAAATGAACAATATTTATGGCCTCTTTTTGAAAGAGAGAATTGCGGGGGGGTCTGAATAGTTGTTTGTTCCCCTGCGGTGGGGCCAGACTTCCGTCACAGAAAAAGCATGGAAACGATCTGTTCAAACTGTTCATTATTTTGCGGTTTTATTTCGGTTTTATGCGCCTGGCATACCAACAATCGATTATGAATTACAAACCGTGCCCGGCTGGCAATCAGAAATGGTTTTGTTCAATAAATAATTCTAATTTGCCGGCAATTATGGGCTGCCGATTGAGCTTATCCCATGACATGTGTGTTCGATGGTTGCCGAAAGTGTGAATTGAAGAACAGTTAGAGGCTTTTCCATCACATTTAATGGGTATTTCCAACAGCTTTCATTTAATTAATATGAGTATAAGAGTATTAATCGATTTATATTTATGTTTAATATTTTAGTAATATAAAAACTAATACAACACCTTAACACACACACACCTAAAATCAATAGAATATAAAGCTAAGTAAATATTAAATGCCTTCAATAATAAGAATTAATTGATATTGAATGTGAAAACTTATGTAATAAAATTGTAATAGTATCTGTAATGAAATTGTAAGAATTAATGTAATAAGATTTAATGTCAAAAGTGACTAGCGCAGTAAATAATAAGTATTATACTTGTGACGCTAGGATATAGAAACAATAAACTAAGAACTAAACAAAAAACATTAAGTTTGATTTATCCCATTTTAATTATTCAGCATATGCAGCGATAAGAAATTCAGATCTCTTTAAGCCAATTGGAATTATGGCAGTATAAGTAGCGAGAATCCCGGCAAACCCATTATTATTTCCAGCAAGTTGCAATTAGTGTTGTCATGGCCAGAATTTATGATGAGCAATTGCAGACGCGGCGAGCAAAACAGGAACACTAAACGGCGGCACTTAGGCGATCATAACTTTGCCCGTGATAAATCGAACTGGAATCGCCCGCAGAGGTTCTTGCCATGCAAAGCGAATCTACATAAACATATATATATATATATCCAGGCATATGGACTGGCCAACTGAACAGGAAAGTGGAAACAAAGGGAGGCAAGTGGCTGGGAGAATCTCGAGCAGCTGCTGCCGCTGAAAGGCGAGACCGCCGAATGAATTGGGCTGTCGTTGTCTTGGCAATCAGCGCTACCGGGCATAGAAAGTTAACACACCCAAAACCGGCTTTGGTTTCAGCCGATCCAGGCAGCAGTTGAAGTTTCCACTTGACACACGGGAAGAAAAACTAACTAGGTCAAAAATAAGCCAAGGAATAAAATAAAAAACCAAGAAAATACTATCTAAGAAGCACAAACTGTTGAGCACTGAACCCGTGATTTTAAAAATTTTACTTTTTGCTTTTTGACACTATAAATTAAACATCCTTAAAACCAATTACAGAGCAAAGATTTTTAAATTTTAAAAAAATATTAAAATCAATAGAAAAACATATACAAATTTATTTCCTGTGCATTTGAAAGTCGCAAGTTGCCGGTTGCCAGTTGTCGCTGCCGCAAGAAACTTGCCAGGATGGACTGCGGCGGATGTGTGTTCTTAGGGATTGAGCCGGGAAAGAGGGAGACCTCGGCTGGCAAAGGGGGACTCTAAGCGTTTAGCTTGGCTTTTGCATCGCTTCGTTGGCCCCGCAGAGCGAAGTGAGCGCATCCAACTTAAAATTGCCGCAATTGCGTGTCGACCACAATCTTAACCAGCTGAAGCAGCGGCAGAAGGAGGCGAAAAACTTCCAGCCAACAAGGAGTACACTTTACAAAAATTAATTAGATTACTTTAAAGTATTTTAAAAGAAACAAAAAGAGGGTTTCATTATTCTCCTACTATTGGGAGTCTTATAAATATATTTTATTTTCGTTTTTTTATCATTTTACTTTAAGATATTTACATTATTAGTAATTCCTTAATGAAATAAATTACGAATTATAAGAACTCATAAATAAAATTAACTTCAAACCTTCACTCAACTGCAATTTAATGAAAATTCCTTCGTTAAAGAGTTCTCTTCTTAATTTCCGCTCAGTGCGTAGCTGAGACTTTGAGTGAAACTGGCACTGGGTGTTGGCCCAAGTTCCGTCCCCCTGCCCTCCGAACATTTGCTCCTGCCAGTACCTGTCTGTTTCCTTTTTGTTTTTAATGAATAAGTTGGAACACCTGCTCGTCGTTCGTCTCCTGTTGAGATCTCCGTCCGTCTTGCAAACTCTGGCTGTGCTGCTCAAGTGTGACGGCGCTTACGAACTTATACTCGTATGTGTTCTATCTCGGCATCGTGCTTGGTCATTGTTAATGCCCTTTTATTAAGGGTATGGTCATTGTTTGGCATATGTTTAAGAAATTACAAGAAATTTAATAAACCCTTGATTAAAATTAAAATGGCCAGAACCGATTGTAGATTACACACGTGGCTCTAGCTATTTTGCTTTTAACTTGTAAAATATTTATGTCAGCTTCAAATTTTATTAATAATATTGTATTATTTACAACCTACAAGAAAACATACAATTTATGGTTTGATCAAATAATTAACACATTTTTATAGCCATTAAAATGTCCAGGAATTAAGGAATATAAGTGATTTAATACAGGAAAAGTATCGGTAAATTAAATTAATATCAAACATTTAACCACCAAGATCAACAAAATTAATCAAAAATATAAATTTATATTTATTGTTCATGTTACCTTTAAATTTTAGTAAATGAACAGTAAATTTGAGTAACTATAATTTCACCATAAATCCCACATGATACTTCCATTTCTCTCTTATTCCAGAGCATTTTATGCCCCACCAGAATCACAAGATCATTATCCCATTCGATATGTCCACCGGAACTGGCTTGTCTGCATTTGATGCTTTAATTATGAAGTTGTTTGCCGGGAAAAGCAAATAGAGTCAGCTGAAGCTGAAGCCGAGCTGAACCTGAAGCCAAAGGCTTAAGTCAATAAATAACCTGTTTGAATATCGTTACGCATAAATCTGAGCCAACGCACGGCACCTGTAATCTTCATTCATTAAATCGAGCACACCTGAAAACGAGAATCGAGCCATTGACATTGGAGGAGAGTCAGAGGGGAAAAAAGAGGACGGGAGCCAAGTCAATGTCCCGTCAAGTTGCAAAATTAAAACCAATTTCCCAGGGACTGCCGTATCACTTGCTCATCAGAAATAAAAACCAGCAAAGGGCCCTCAGACTGAGACTGAGACGATGATGAGGACGATGATGAGAGCGAAACAATGCGAATGCGGAGGCCCGAGAGCGCAACGAGATAATTGTAATAAAGAAATTCGTAGCATAATTGATGCTGGAGGAGCAGGAGGAGGAGCTGGGGATCAAAGGACCCACACACTTGAGTCCTGATGATGCATCGACACCCGACCTCATCCTACACCAGCAAAGCCTGCCCTGCTCCTCCTCCTCCATTTCCAGCCGCCCTGCAATGCAAATTGAATTTCTCGTCCGAGAGCCAAAAGTAATTTCGATTGCAATTCTTTCTCGGCTGCCGCTGCAAGTGAATTTCATATGAAGGTGGCTCGATTTATATGGCATTACGTAAGATTCAATTTGCCAAAGCTTTTGCAGAGAAAGAAAATATAGATTTTAGTTTTTAATTGCTACAAGGAATTTATCAAAAATTATTCAAGCTTTTTAAAAGGGGGTTTAATAGTTAAAAAGGGTTTAACTAGTATATTTTTAACAAAAGAAGCTACATTATCTTTGGGCAACCATTTATTATTATCTTCACTATAAATAATATCTCAGAAAAAATACTTATGACACTATAATTATTTTTATCAATTATATTTTCAGTTAAACAAACATAACAGTGTTGCCAGCTCAACTCTGTAATCGTGCTTTTCTTCGACTGTGAACCTCTTAAAATGCAATTCTCTTCCACTCAAAAATGCTCTTTTCCCCCAGTTTGCAATTGAAGGATGTGAGGATGTGCTGAGGACAATTAAAGAGGCGTGCAGTTAATTTAATGTCGGAAATCAAAGCACTCTTACTTGGGCACTCGCCTTAGACAATTACATGGCACGACATCGCACTCGTCTCTGTGCAACTTTTGTGGCAAATAATTTTCTCCAGCCTGCAGTTTTCTTTATAATGTTTTCTTTCTTTTTTTTTTTTGCTTTACTTTTTTATTCGAGTTCCTTTTTGCCGCTACTGCAGACATTTTTAATAAGTTGCCTGGCAGCCGTTGCACGTCTGGCTTCGGCAACAACAAACAGTGCAGCTGCCAAGTTGAAAATGAAATTCGTGGCACGAATAGATTTCCAAAACATATATGAAGAGGCAAGAAGACACAGGCAGCCTCACACAGAGGGGGCGAAGAAAAAGAGAGAAGACATGGAACCGTGGAGGATTTTTCAAAAGGATGTGATCAAAAATTCGATGTCTTTAAAATCCAATTATAAAAATCATATAAGTAGCTAAAAAGGGGGAACTTAAAAAACTTTTAAATTCAAGAGTATGGTGGGATATATGAGAGGTATAAAAAAATCATTTCCGTTATAAGAAACAACTCGAAAAGAATTTAAAAATAACACTTTCTTCTTCTATAAAAGCTTTTAAATTAGTTTAAAAATGTATATTTAGTTTCTCTGTTAGATATAAATTTACACACATTTTATAGAATAAATATTTACCCATTAACTCTTTAAAACTTCCCACTGTCCCTCGACTATGACAGAAATTCGAAAATGAAGCAATTTACTTGTATATTTGATACAATCCTCCGGCCATGGACAGTTGTCAACGATCTGGGAACGGGAACGGACAGTGCGAACTGGACAGGGGCGCTGGAGTGGCAAAGAAATGTGGCAAAGGGGGGTCTGTTGGCGGGCTTATTAAGTGGTTTCCGCAGCCGCACAGCCACCCTTCGTGGTTGGATAATTGGCAAAGCATAGTTGAGGCATTCCCAGGATTCCGGCTTTAATGCCAGCTTTAATGGCCCGCAAAAAGAGTTCAATTATCAACTGTTTTGTGGGATGCAATGGCCAGAGAGAAAAGCAACCCAAGTAGAGTACTTTATAATTACCCATATCACAGTCTTAATCGAAGATTTAATTTAATTTGTTAATTGAACTTATAGTTCCCTAATTAAAACGTGTGCCCCATTCAAGGGAATGGCTACAAATAAATTTATATAAGAGGGAAAATATTTCCGGATATCCCAAACCATCTACCAAAACGTGTTTGCTTTGCAATATTTAGTGACTATTAAAAATGATGGCTTTCGCTTAACAATTTTGTCACTGGCAGCACAGAGCTAAAACCCTTTTTCCCCAAGCCACTCCTTCGGCCACTCCCACTGGCACGTGAGCCTTGTGCCGGCGAACTTGTTGAAAGTTTTTGGAGCTGCGCTGCGCAAGAAACCAATAAAGAAAATGCCAAAACTAAAGGGAAAAATGCCGTAGAAGCCATTGCCATAGACCTACTTGTGCCATACACTATATTGTGCGAATACCTGGGGCAATATGCTTGCCGGTTGGCTTAATGGCTCGATGCTCGGGACCCCGGGCCTTAAAGGATGGCCCGAATAACGAAGGCAGCGCGCTGCTAATACTACGTGCAAAATGGTTTTGGCCAGCCTCCACTTTGCCGCTGCACACTGCGTATACGTAACGCCGGAAAATTCCCGTTCAAAGCTTATGCAATGCAATTTTCATTTACATAAATTTTGATGTTGTCTCTGCAAATGGCTGGGTGGGTGTGCGGGTGTGCGGCTGTGTGTGTGTGTCGCCCCCCAAAAATTAAACAACACGAGTTTAGCCGGGAAAACTTTTACCCCGTGTAGTCTTCTATGTCAATTTGCAGGGAAATTACCTTTTTGTTAATAGTGGAAGACGAGCGCTTCCCGCGGCGGCGTTGGTGCAAACATTAAAAGTAATTCAAATGTTGTTGCCGAGAACAACAAATGCTGCAACCAGCTTAGTGTGGAACAACAATAAATGCTTATTTAACTAATTTTGCAACACGTATGCAAATATTTACAATGCAACAGCTGCATAATAAGCGGGGGTTGAGCAGGGACTTTGTTTAATTCTATTATATTGGGAAAGTACCTATTTTTTGCTTGAAATAAAACATAGATCGTGGAATGAATTCTAGTTAATATTTATAAATATTTAAATACCTAAAAAATACATTAAATATCACAAATATTCTTAAAAGAATGATGTATTCAGTATTATATTATAAATGTTATTCAATCAAAGTGAGAACAATTTCACAAATAATTATAAGCAGAAGCGAACAATTTGCTTAGGGATATTGCTTCCTAAAAATACTGTTAACTATTATAATATTATTAATTAATTACTCTAATTAATATTTATAAGTAAGGGTAAAATGTCACAAATATTTTTAAAAGAACTGAGTATTCTGGATTATATTGCAAATGTTATTCAATCAAAGTAAGAAGAATTTTATAAATTATTGAAAATAATAAAAAAAACAACAATTTGCTTAGGGATATTGCTTCCTAAAAATAATATTTACTATTAAAATATTATTAAATTAGTGGAAAATTCAGCTGCAGGTAACTGGTAACTCAATGCCACAATTCCTCGCGCACCCCTCGCTGTGCTGGGAACCGTGTAAATAGGGATGTCTAGCAAGCGGCTGCCATTAAAGCTTTTTGTTTAGTTTTTAGCTACTTCCCGTGTGAGTTTTCCATTTTCCGCCCACCTCTGCCCAGCCTCGGCGAAGCCGGAAAACCGCGTGTCGGCTGCGGGTGTGGAAAATAAGAAGAAAATCGGTGAGTAGAGGGAGAGAATTGTGCGTCTGACACTTTGGGGTAACACTTAAACGCTTTGCTTTTATGGACACTTTTGAGCTGATTAATTACCAGCTTCGACTTAATGCCTAATTAGCAGATCGACCTGACCCCTCCCCTGCGACTGGCGCGAAACTTCACACGTCCATAATTGCCGGAGCGAGGAAAGTGCAAACAGCGAGCGAGCCACTTAATTAACCCGTGCCTGCTCCCAGAAGGACAACAGCATTAACGGAAGCGAAGCGAATAAATAACCGCGCACTTCATCTTAATATTTTTGCAACCCTCGGGGGGAGCACTGGGCTCTGAATCGGTTGATTAAGCCTCTGTTTGGACTCCACTTAAGCCTCCTCGATCGCGTATACGCCGTGTTGCGCCTTTGTAAATAACTGAAGCTTATTAAATGCCTTCGCTGGACACATTTAATTAACAGACACGAACAACTTATAATTGCCACTCGCACAGAAACTGCCACTCATGGGCGTTGCAGTGGAGGGGGTTCCAGGGGGGGTTAATTGTTTTTGTTCCAGACCAAGGGAGGTCCTGGAATGCTGACTGACTGACTGACTGCCGTTGCCGACTGGTCGTTGCGTGCGAATATAAATATTTTGCAGGCTCGCATATTAATTACCACAACATGCGATTTCCGAACATTAAGAGTTCCTTTCTGCCGGCGAGTGCTGAAAGTCCGTCGAGCACTTTACGGGTGTGAAATGCGCTTGTAAGGATGTGTCTGAACCGAATCTGGCCATAAAAGTGCTTTCAAAGACTGGACTTTTAAGGATTTCCATCTCAAAAGGGAGTATAATTAAGATTTAAGGACTTTATAGCAATAGTAATAATAATAATAAATCTCCAACAAATAAAAAAAATATCCTGACCTCGAAGCTAACTTTCTTAATTCTTTCTATCCAAGTTTGTTAATAATTAACCATCTCCTACCGATCTTGACCTATGCAAATCCGCTTCACTTGTCTGACATCGCATGCATTTTTAAAAACCAATTAAGGACTTCACCCCAAGGCCACTAATCAACAAAAGCTATTTATGGCCAGCCTCCGTTCTGAGCGGACTTTTCCGGGTCAAGGACGAGCCAAGTTGGCCCACTCGGGCCTGCTGCCAAAACAAGAAGCAGCGAAACTGTGCCCCGAGTCGGCCAGACAATGTGCACAGCGTACAGGCATTAGAAAATTGCCAAATAAATGTCAGAGTAAGCCAACAAAAAGTGCAGGAGAATAACATATTTATTAAAAAACTGCTTGGCTTATGCTTCAGTGCCCGGCCATTATTGTTTATTGTTCAATTCGAGAGCGGCCTCATGTTAGAGCGCATTTGGGGCACACAGCATACTTTCAGGCGTCTTTCGGAGCAAATAGTTTTTGCGGTTGCGATTTAATTAAAAGACTCCACAATGCCGCGCAAACTTGCCTTCGCATTCGTTTTAATAATTTTAATTAAAAAGCGAACCGCTCGGCAAATAAGCAGCCGCGCCAAAGGGACCGCAATCAAATTGCCAAGTGGCCAATTCGCGGCTCATTGCCATGCAAGGACTCTCGGGCTCGCCCGCGCTGATTGCAGGACACCCAAACCCGGCCAAACTCAATCGAATCGGAATCAAAACTAATTAAAAACCGCACCCACTTAAAAGCAAACACACAAGGCCTAAGCCCCTGCACGTGCATGTATGCAGTAGGTGTACATTTTCCGATTTCCCAGCCGGAAACTAATGAAGCGTTCGTGTTGATTAACAAAAAAAAGCAGAGTCGACACCGAGTTTTGGCCAACTGCAAGCGTCTAATTAAAACGCCTGGCTAATTGGTATGCGGTCAGCAGCTGAGTTGTTAATGGAGTGCGATGCTAAATGCGGCGCTTAACAAATCATTTCGATTTTTACCGATTCGATACATTAATTAGGAGGCGTTTTACACACAAAAAACTACGGTAAACTTGGCATAATATCTAGTTTTTACTTCATATTTATTTTACATTATTGCATTTTGTTTGATTTTGTAATTCGATTTCCATAATCTGTTTACCAAGGATTAAACGGAAAAAAATATATATGTCGATGAGCTTTGTAGTACAAAGATATCAAAATATTAAATTATAGCAAAAAGAGTAAATTAAATAATATAAATTAAATGTAAACACTTGCTTTTCACTACTAAATGCTTTCTGTATTTATGTATGAATAAATTCTGGAGCCTTCAATTACAGTTGATAAATAAAAAAGAAAGAAATAATTACAAGCTTTGCTCAGAATTATATTTTATCAGCCCCTAGCACCTAAATATTTATAATGAATATTTAATAATGAACATTATTATTTGTTCACGAAAAGTTTTAATATATTTCAACTCTTAAACCTTTCTACAAGCCCGAGACAAAAGCGAGAGCGACACTTTAACCCTTTGCCTTGAATACCGATAGGATCTTGAGCTTCTGTCTGTTAATTTCCTTCTTTATTCGGCTGGATAACTATTGCAGAACTTTTCTACGCTATCGCTGTCGCTTTAGTTTTCCCGATATCTGCCGCCGACAATTCAATAAACATATTGAGCACTAATGCCGACCTACATCGAAGGGTTGCCGAGCGGCAAAAGGCGGTGGCGGCGGCGGCCCCTGTCAATGCCAATTTCCCTTTCATGCACAACTTGGCAGAGCTTATTGCTTTTCACTCTTCATTGCGCATAAATTTAGCATGTAGGATACGCACTGGGGTCCTGGGACCCGGCACAGCGTATTTTTTATGGTATGCGATTTTTTTTAGCCTCATTAGAGACCTCAGACCGAGAGTCCTGCGGGCCCAAATGCAGGTAATCTGCATACAAAGCGCCAGCTCAGCTGCATTGCATACTTTCAGGCGGCGGACACGTTGCGCACAAGGAGATATGGCCATAATAGAGACAGAGGAAAATGGGAGGGAAAATGGAAGGGAAACTGCGGAAAACTAGAATAAGAGCCAGTCTAAAATGTAAGAGAAACTATAACAGCGTTTAAGGCAAACTAAATGAGCGCCACGTACCCAGAGCAGTGAGCATGGAATTATGCATATGTGCAGGTGCTCGTTTTCCACCCTCGTTTTCCGCTTTCCCGCTTCTCCTCTGCTACCCTCCGCCACACACACTTTTACCCTGCGGAAAATGGTAAAGCATTGCAAACGGAAATAATTCAAGTGCAATGCAAATCATGGCCCGACCACGCTCAGGTAATTGTGTGTTTACCAAATGAGGAACAGGAAGTCAGGGCAATGCCAATGCCAGGAACAGAGCCCCATTCCCACACGGGGATTGACAGACAGGCGAAGGGAGAGGAGGGTGGAGCGGGCGAAGGACTCTCCCAGGAGAAAGTGTTTAACCGAAAAGAGCAAACACATTTTTGGGCTCGTAGGCGGTGGATAGAAATGGGTTTCCTGCTCCGTTGGCTGCCAACTCACTTATTAAGTTGCAAATTGCGCCGAGATAGAGTTTAATTCATTTAAATTTAATATTAAAGCTTTAAACCAAGCTACTTAGAGCTTAAGTAGTCCATAATCCGCATAATTTGCAATCAATTTCCCCCAAACCGCACGGCAGTCATCAATTATTGAACATAGATATATAAATCAGAGGGCAAGGGTTCACTTCATTGACTTCGCATAATAAATCGAGAAAAAATCCTGATGCTTCGCTCAAATATTGGAACATTTATATGCAGTCCCCGCTCCGACTCCTTATCGGGACACTGCAGTTGGAGGCGAGCAAACTTTGTTCAATTTAATTCAATTCAATCCTTGAAGAGTTCAGCGAGAGTCCGCTCTCGGAGCAAGACGAGAAGGAGCCCAGCATTTATTTTGAAAATAAAATAAATAAATAGACAGCAATGGAGCGGAGATAGTGGAGGAGAGTATAAACAAACCGACAGGCGGAGAAGGCGGCGGAGGACAAACAAACTTTTCCGAGCGCATAAAAATGGTGTAAAAAGTGATGCCGAGGAAAATCGAAAATGCGAAGCTGCGTCACATTTGCCCAGCCAGAACATCTATCAAATTTTGCGTTTA
The DNA here is from genome assembly GCA_008042535.1 of Drosophila tani. Classification (NCBI taxonomy): domain Eukaryota; kingdom Metazoa; phylum Arthropoda; class Insecta; order Diptera; family Drosophilidae; genus Drosophila; species Drosophila tani. The sequence goes on along the minus strand of VNJO01011144.1, from coordinate 17,953 downwards.
TTTTCACCCATTCAGGGAAATCAAATGAAAACGGGGCCATGTGTTCAGACCAAATAAGATGGAGCTGCAAAGTGCCGGGCGCATGATATAAGTATATATAAAATGTAGTGGAAATCCTATTACCATGTCCCTGTCTCTCCCCTGGCTCAGTGGCGGCGGGTCCTTTTGTTAAGTGGATTTCAATGGCAGCTTGTTGGCTTGCGATGATTTGCGAAAAGGAATCCGAGTGACCTCGCTCCGGGAAAAAATTCATAGGTGAGAGTAACCCCAGCTTTCTGGCATATCATTTGCCCAGTTTTCTTTGTCAAACTCGACGGCACTTGCCCTATTTTATTTCATTTAATTTCCTTTCTGTGCTCATCATTTACAATAATGTCTACGTAAAATTAACATAAATTTGCGATTTTCCAGCAGCTTAGACGAGTATTTCGCGGCAACAACAACAGAAGTGGCGAAAAGTCAAAGAAAAACAAATAAAAAGAAAACGCTGAAAAGCCGAGCACAGAAAAAAAGGCCGTGAAATATGCAAAAGTTGACGGCTTAAGGCCTTTTTGAGTCGTGGCAGCGTCGGGGAAAAAAAGAGGAAACAAACTCAAGCTGTCAGGATTTATGTTCTTAATGTGAAGTGACCTTAAGAGACTAGATATTGAATTGGAAATTGCCAGGGCTCTAATGAGGAAAGCAGTTAGGCAACATTTGAAATTCAATTTATCAGATCCCTCTCACCTAATCGGAAATCATTTGAAATCGAGTTGTTGATTGACAAATTTGTTTACGCCTAAGTATGTGGAGTATATGCAAAACTCGGGCTCAATGCTCGTATCAAAACTGTTTGGCAAAGCCCAACTTTGAGTGCTTAACGGCAAGCTCAATAAATTTCACAACTTACACCACAAAGAAGTTTTCGCAAGAGCTCGAGAGAGCTCGGAAACTTTTCTGTTTTTCTGTGGCGAAATAATTTCAAGTGTGCCCTAGAAACAGAATTACCAAATTTGCTTTCGCAGCAAACAAACGAGAGACGTGAGGATCTGGCAATCTCTCTATACTCGTACGTAGCCGTGGTTATATGAAACTACAATGTAACGACTGCCCCGAAAAATCCCCCTACGAACCATAATCTTCATGTCTGTTTGCAACTGTTTGCGCTGACAGCTCGGGTTGGTTTTTCTCTATTTGTTCCTTTTTATTTTATTTTTTTTCGGGTGGGTTCCTTTTCGGCACTGTGTTAGGTTGCGCCTCCCCCCTTTGTTCGCTTGCAGCGTGAAAATTGCAGAAGATTGCATGTGCTGCTGCCCCGAAAATATTTATATTTATTATATTTTTTGTAGCTGTCATTTGGGCTTGTATCTGTGTGTTGGGGTTTGTTTTTATTTATTTATTTTTGCCTTTTTTCCCGTACTGTGGGCAACACAAATTACGCTCTGCGGAGTACTGCTGAGTGGCGTCATCGCCTGCGGTTGGCAGTGGCTAATAAATCACAAAAATATTATATTCCATGTTGCATATCAAACGTTAACGAAAAGTAGGCCAGTAGGAGAGATTTTTACACACAATGTCATTGGGAAATCGAGTGTGGGACAGAAGTCGGGGCTTAGATAGAAATCTCTGCAAAAATCCCCTGTGAAATAGATATTTTAGGGATCAAAAGTCTCAAAAGAAAAATAAAATTGATTTTGATTAAAAAAGTTACCTAAAATAAGGCATCCATTTATTTAAGCTCGAAGGTCTAAAGAAGAATTTCTCCAAGCTTACTTTTAGAAACTTTCAAGTCGATTTTAAGTCTCTAGAGTTTCCTGTGAAGTTAAAAATGTATTAAATACAAAAAAATATCCTACAATCTTACGTCAAACAAAATCCTTCAAGTATTGCCGCATTCCCTTTGCAAAATTAAAATGTCCCTGAAAATAAAATTTCCTTGAATATCATTCCTGTAATATCCTATTCCTAATGTGGGACAGAAATCGGGATAGAAATATCTGAAAAAATACGCTGTGAAATAGATATTTAAGGGATCAAAAGTCCTTAAAATATTTAAAAAGATGCTTCGGAATGAAACTGATAACTGATTTTGATTAAAATCGTTACCTAAAAGTATGCAGCAATTTATTTAAGCTCGAAAGTCTAAAGAAGAATTTTGCCAAGCATACTTTTAGACACCTTTCAAGACGTTTTTAAATCTCTAGAGTTTCTTATGAATTAATATCCGGCAGGCTCCGGTTTTCACTTTTTTTTTTCGTTTTCGTTTTTGGGCGAAAACGTACGTTTTCGTTTTAGGTGCTCCGGTTTTCACAAACTTTTTGTCATCGTTTTGTTATCGAAATATTTAATAGTTTTTATTGCTCAAACAGATGACTTGGATGTTTTATGAAGTAAACGGAATGGTTAAATGCTTTAACCCTTTTTAATTGTTTGTTTTAAAGCTAAATAAAGTCAGAAATTGTTTATTTATCGGTCCAAGAAGGCTGCCACCCTTTGATGGTATGACTTTTATACCTTTTTTTATTGGTTAAAGTTCCATTTAAACATTTAAATAAACTGGTTTATTTAATTAAACCTTATTTAATCCTCCTTGAACATTATTAATGCCCACCTTTTAATTTTAGAAGCATTTAGACCAAATTGTTTTGTTCCACCAACAGTACGGCAGCACTGTCAACCAAAACGAAAGTTGCTGTTGCCGACGGCAAATATTTTGTTCCCAAATTCGAGGTGGGGTCAGAAAGGAATTATTTAAAAAATAAATACGAATTAGATTGATCTACTGATGATGTGAAATGAACATCAATAGACCAAGGAGTCAACTATTTTTTCCCTTTTGAAATTAAGAACAGATTTGATGTAGAAAAAGGCATTTACTTTTTATTTCGACAAAAAAAACTTGCCCGTTTTTGAAAACGAAAAAGTCTTGTGAAAGTGAAAACGGGAGCACCAATTCTCGTTTTCGAAAACGAAAACGAGAGAATCTTCAAAATTTCCCTTAAAATAAAATTCCCCTGAATACCGGTCCTGTTATATCCTATTCCCCATGCATATTCCACCCTCAAAGGTCCTTCATTGGCTGGCCTCAAAGAGTACGACTTTCGAATTGCCAATAACCGTTCAATCATCGCGGCTAATCAAGTGTTTCGAACAGGGAGCGGCGAACGGCAAATGGAAATTGTTGCCGCCGGTGGCCAGCTCGGGGTCCTCCTTGGCCTTATGCATGAGGTGCCATAAATCACTTGCAAATTACCAGGGAATCGGGGGAATCCCGCGAAAGCATCCATTCCGGGCCACACAGCCATTCCACGGGGGGCGGGCCTATAATAAGCGAATGTGGCTATGACTGTGACTGCGAGTGCACAATTATGGCCGCTTCGTTGGTCGTAAAACAAGGAAGGATCTCCACTCGCCTTTGACCCCCGCCCAACACCCTATTGGCGCCTCTGCCCCCGCTGATGACTTTGTCATGGTTGCCTCCAGTTGCAGGCAGGGAGGCAGGGAGGGAGCCCAGTCAACGGCAGCAGCGACATCAATAAAATAAACACTGACAGGGGGCGGTGATCAGGGGCTGGGGGTGGATTTTCTGGAGGGGGTTCCGAATCAAGCAGGAGCCTGAGGGGGGCAGAGCCTGCACAATTGAACACGCGACATTTGGCCAATGTTTGCTGTTTGTTATCCACGATGTTGTCTCCGCTGCCTGTCGTCTCCACTTTGACTTTTATCTATTGACATAATATTTTTTTATGCTCCTCCAGCTGGAGGCGCATTGGGTACGGAGCTGCACTGCGAAGCTCTAATAGGAAAAAAAAAAAAAAAAACATTTACTTGGCTTGTTAATATTATTTTCATTTGATTACTAGTTATTTTTTTAAGAAGGGAGAAGTGGATATAAATTCTCGAAAATATATTGCCTTATTTTTTCTCAAATTTTGTAGTATTAGATAATTATTTTCTCTCAGTGCTGGGCTTTGGTTTTCGCACTCCAGTCAGCGAGTCACTCAACGAGTCCTTCTAGCCATTGGCTTAGCGTTGACGGCTTGCTTAGATTTAAGGGACACATTTGCAGCATTAGAGGAATACAAAGAGAGATGGAAAATAGATTGAGGCGAGCAGAGGGAGCTGGGATTGAAAGCAAGTTTCATTCGCATTAAAGAACTTACAATCTATGGAAATTTATGCCGGGGTTCTTTTACCGGGGTACCTTTAAGCGGAATATAGATATTTTTTACAAGGTAACTCACACTGTGGGTCATGCCGGGCAGTTAGCCAGTTTTAGCATGCCACAAATTTCTATTGTTCCATCGGTTTTAGAGCCAGGACCCGCTTTGATTGCACCCCATAGAAATAACGAGGTGTGCACGTGCTCCCATTCGCCGGTTTCTCCCTCGTGTTGAGCTGCACTTTTATGGCCCACACACACACACATCCAGGAGCTATCTCCGGCCATGTCCGTTTATGCAAGTGTTAAATAAAGTATCTGCCGGCCATTGTAGTTTATGCCGCTCCGCCAGAGTCGCTGACATTTATTGCTTGTTTCAAAACGGGTTAGCAAAGGAGGGCAACAGGATCTGAATGACAACATTTATTACTGCTCGGGCACATAAAACATGAGCAGCGCCGCTTATAGTTCTTGGCCATATAAATAGAAGGTAGCCGTGGGAAGGTCGGTCCGTCCGCGAAGATAATGATAAATGGTCTTCACCGGGTTTGGTTACTAATTAGGTTACTACAGGTGCTTCTTCACTGCACTGGGAAAATAATAACAGTCAGGAATGTTGGGATTATTTCATAAAATATAAAATATTTATACTTTTTAAGAAGGTAATTTTAATTGAATTTAAAAAATATTTAAGAACATACAACAATAAATATATTATACACACACTGAGACATTTTTAGATCTCTGAAGGTTTCTTTTAGGCATTTTTAAATATTTAAATTTATGCTTTAACCGAATTAAAATCAAACATCATAAATAATAATATATAATAATATATAATATTAATAATAATAAATAATCAAAATTTAAATATATACGATCATGATTTATGTTTATGTATTGCTTCTGTAATGAAATACTTAAATGTTTTAAATAAATAATTTAAGCTGTAAGGAAATATAAATAAACGAATATAATAAATATATAAGTAAGTATATTTAATATTATTATTATTTTATTCATATTAATTATCTCTTTTTTTATCCCCCTATTTTCAGAGTGCACTAAACCTTTAAAACAAATAAAGTCAAAAGTTTCATCAGCTGGTTATCATTTATAATTTCATGTTAGCTCGAAATAATCAACTTTCCAACTGGTATTATTATTATTATTATTATTATTTTTTGGCTTCTCCAGTGATGCAAAAATATTTATGCAAACTTTTTATTTTTCAATTCCAGCACACCAGCAGGCGTACACAGTTATTTAAATTTGTTTTATTTAGTTGCTTTTATTTCCATGCACCAAACTTTTGCAAATAAAGCAGTTTATTGTCCCGGCGGGATTTGTAATCCACACAAGCGTTATAAGTGCTCCCGCACCTTCAGCGAGATCCCAATTCGAATCCGAATACGAATCCGCATCCGAATCCCAGAGAAATCACTTAAAAGGGAAGCTGCGAAGGAGCAGGAAGGCTAAGGAGAGATCCCAGGGACTTTTGGTCCTATCCTGGCAGCATTTCAAATTAAAAGCATTCGCCGCGTTTTATTGCTGTGCCTGCATTTTTCCCTCAATTTTTCCTGCTGCTGGTCCTGCTGCTGGTTCCTTCCTCTTGTTGGACATACTCGTACAAATTTTTATGTCCATTTGGCTTTATTTCACACTTTCTTGTTTATTATTGCTACTGCTGCTGAGCTGGGCCGGACCGAGCCGAGCCAGGCCGGACCGAAAAACACGGAGCGTGAAAAATTTAAGTATTTGACCTTTCTCGCTCCTCGCCATCTACGGCCAAAATAATGCTGTTCCCATTGATTTATGCAGAGGCTTTTGTTAACCCTTTCGGTGTCCGCCTTTGTCCTTTATTCGACTTAAATGCTAACTTAATTGTTGTGCCAGTGTCCAGAAAGGAGGCAATTTACGTATTTTATGCCCTCTTTTAAGGAGTCCTCCGCATCCGCCCTAAAAGAGTGGAGAAAATCAGGAGCCTTCCATTTTAACACTTAATTTTGCGCGGAATGATTAGCGAGTGGCTCGGGAGATGCTCACGGGGTTGAAAAAAAATTGCTGGAGCGTGTGAAAATTGGGTGAAGATGTTGGTAAACAGAAACAGTACTAATTAACAGCGTGTAAGGAAAATTAAAAATAAATAAGCTTACATACTTCATTAAATTAACTTAATAGCTATATCAGAAGAAATATTGCCGTTTTTACTATAATAATAAACTGATCAATAAATGTTTGAATATCAGTTCTGAATCAAAACTAACTAGATATATCTATGCAGGAAATACATCCCCCATATTTCATTTCAAAAATTATTTCCCTGCTGCTAAACATTCATTTTGGCATATTTACTCTGAAAACTATTTCCTTTATGGAATTTAGAATATATGCAAAAATGTACAACAACCGAAATATGTGTAAGCACCTAAGCGGAAGTCAATAAAATGTACGCCAACAATTTCGAATTTACAATATCCTCGTGATAAATTCATGTTGCCAGTTTTCTCGTCCTTCCTCATGTGTTCAGATTAAAATATGCTTGCCATGGATTTTATGAGTTTTTCTTTTCGCATTTTATGAGGACGTGGCCGGGTCCCAGGACCTGGGCCAAGAAACGAGAAGCGAGAGCCGAAAATTGAATATTAAATAATCTCAAGCAATAAACAGAATTACATGGCTCGCATGTACAGTTGAATGTGTAAATTGTTTATGATATTAATATCCGTTTGTTTGTGCAATCATTTAAAAAGGATTACACGATTAGCATCGCACAGCAGGCCAATTGATAAGCGCTTAAGGCGATGCGGAAATTGTCATTTGTATTAATTTTCCAAAACGAGTTCAACTTACGCCTAAATAGCTGCCATTTCAGATTAAATGATAGCAAAGTGTTGAGAGGAAAGCCTCAACAAATGTCAGATGAATGCACTAGGAGAAAATGTGGTGTTTCTTTCTTTTAACCAAGAAATAGCTTGAAACTTCTATATGTTACATCAAAATAAAATCCAAAGAGTTGCTTTTCTCCGTGCTCCTATTAGCATAGGAGGCACCTGGCTCCCAGAACCCATCTATTAGCCAAAACTGTTGCGGTAATCAATTTTAATGTTCGACCCAAAGGGATGGCCTGCAAATTTCCAGCTATTGAAATGTGTGCGGCCTGTCAAAGGTTAAGGCGTTCTGTTGTATTGCCAAATTTGCTCTTGACCAACGGATGAAGGCGACAAAATGGGGTGGCCCCAAACAGAACCACATTGTCAATCAGGAAATTCCTTAAACACAGCCATGCCTGGTCCCGATTCTCAGGGTTATTTGCCAAAGTCGGAATGGCAAACACTTGGCTTGGGTCTCTGTTTGGGTTTGGATTTGCCACCTGGCCTAAGCCTGCTGCTATGCCGAAATTTATGCATTGCAGTTGACTTATTAGGGTCTGTGTCCTTCCCCCTAGATACACCGGGATCCCCTTTGCCCGTGTCCTGTCGCCCTGCTGTCCTGTTGATTCGCTTTGATTTGGCCGGAATGCCCCAGAGCTGGCCAACTGTGTGTGTCGGAGCTGCGCTTTGCATTCGGTCTTGGCCGGCTCCGGGGGGTTGTGCGCTCGTTAATAGTTGCTAATTATGTTTAATTATTCACTTGGCAGGCCGCCCTGATTTGTCATTTTGAAGGCAAAGCGTTTAGCTCTTAGCTGAACACATTTTCCAGCAACTTGAAGTCGGCAAGGTAATTAAGAATACTTCATTTTTAATTTTTTCATAAAGAAATATATACCTATACAATTGTGGCTTTATAAATTATCTTTAATCAAATTAACCCAAGTTAATTTGTGCTTATTTTCAGGTTTATTTGCTGAAGGAAAAACCTTTTAATTTATTTTTATTTTATTTTATTTTATTTATTTATCCTTTTCATTTATTTATTCCATCAGAAATAAGTCTCTGATAGTCTGCTTGCCTATTCATTCAAACTAAAGCATTTATTTGGATCTAAAACCCATATTCGTTTTTCGGCAGGCAATAGACGTAAAAGTCCTGAAAGAGCTTGGTCCTTTGGTCCTTTGGTTTGTCTAACATCTTTTCCGAAGACAGCTTCTTGAGATAATTATCGATTTCAATCTTAAGTTCTTGGGTAGACTGGCCGTAGATATTTCCTTGATTTCTGCGATAGATTCTCAGCTGCTTCAGCAGGGCATCGTCGAATTTCACTTTCAACATGAACTTCTCGAATTCCGCCTTCTCAGTTTCTATAGCCGTCTTCCAAAATTCCTCCTTCGCCAAGCGATCTTGTATAAGAAGGACCTTCTGGTTTTGGGCCATCACAAAGTTGCAATCACAAGTTGGGATATCTTCAGCAGTATCTGGCTTCTGGTCGTCTTTGGTTTCCATCTTGGCTCCTGGCAGGATAAGTAATACTTTATATTTATTAAACTAGATCCCACAATCTTACCAAAATGCTGAATATTTATGTAAATTTAATTAAGCAATATTACTACTTTCAACCTTTGCTTTTGAATGATGACTCTTAACACATCAGCTACTTGTTAAGAAAATTTCCGAGAAACATAAGTTGTTATTTAAAGTTAAAGTTCTAAAGGAGACCAGAAGCCTTTGGATATTTTGTGCCATGCTGGCACCCTTTAATAAATTTCTGCATATTAAATTAGCTCTGTCTGGGCTTCGGGCAGGACTAACCTTAAAGGAAAGCCCCAAAGTATGCTGCAACAATTCATCGCTGGAACAAGGCTTTTAATCAAGCCAAGGACCCAGCCGCACACACACACACACACTCGCACACACACAGGCTAATATATGTATATAGAGTATGCAAGTGGATGCATGTATATGTGGTATGCATACTTGGGCGCTCCTCGGAGACAGAGACAACATAATCACATGCGTTGCCGCAATTTCCGTTGCATACTTACTGGCGACGTCTCCTTGGACCGCCACCGCCCGATGATATATAACAGCGATTTGCAGGCTGTAAATTTTGACTCTCAATGCGAGCGGGGAATTTGACATTTACTAATTGCCAGATTATGCAACAGATTCATGGAATGGCCCTTGAGTATACGGGGAAACCTGATCCGATTTCCCAATCGACGAGCTCAAGCGAAAAATGCTCTATTCCGAGGCAAAACCCTGTTGCGAGCATTTCGCAAATGAAAGGGGTTAAGCTGCACTTAACTTCCGGGAGCGAGAACGGGGCACAAAAACTAAGTTCGATTTCCGCTCGAACGAAGATCTCTGCAGATGTCATCGGCATATCGACGGCATTAATTAATCAACGTTATGCTCGTCAGCCGAGAAGGGTTCCAGCCCTCGCATTCAAATCTTGACTCTGCCATCCCTTTCAGGCGTTCGTTGGCATTTGATATTTGTGCCCAGTACTTGTCGATTTTAAATGGGTATATTCATGCATTAAAAAGTCCTAAAATTAGGATTACTAATAATATATCCCAAAAGTTACATTTTTATTAAGGGTATATAAGCTTTAGAAGGCTCTGATTATTTTCGTGGGTTTCCTGGAACTCGCTAAGGACTAAAATCAATTTAAAAGCTCTCAAAAAAAATGCAATAAAATATTATAGAAACACCAACACGTCACCATTCCACAATTCCCATAACATCCAATATAAGGAACCATCAAAAGGTATGCAATATCTCTTCCAAACCGAGAGCCGGGTATCGCATAGTCCTCAGACTTAACTTCACCCTTCCTGCTGTTTTTTTTTTTTTTTTGTGTTTCCTGAGCAGAATATCACTTTCGCAAATTGAAGTTGCTTTTTCTGTCTCTCGGTCTCTGTTGTTGCATGTGTGTGGCATGCTTCATGGCAAGTCATGCATATTCATTGTTTACAGGCACGCAATCCCGACCAGTCTCTTAACAATTTTACCTGATTTCTACGGAGCCCCGCTGCTTACTTCCCCAATTAGATTCCTTTGGCTTATTTGCAATGGCATTGTGTATTGGCAGCCCTGAAAATTGTTCACATATGCTTCCAGTGACCAGCCGGGGCTCTTTACATTCCCATTGTTTTGAGTAAATCACTCAGATCATACGTTTGCCATTTATGTTGTTTGAGCTATTAGCTAAGGAAAGGGGAAATGTGAAAATTCACTAGGAAAGCTTTGGTTTCTAGGGGAGAGAACAAACAGCTTTAGGTCTGAACTTAGTTTGGGGAAAAGCAAACCCTTCTTATATATATATAATATAGATGGTCTTTCCATTTTAAAATCTCCATTTGTTCAAGCCTCTATAAAACATCACTTCTAATAACACCATTTGATGGCACACCAGCATCTTGAAGATTACGCACTTTTATTGGCAATTACCAGACACAAAGACATTTGCATAAAAATACTTATATCCGGCCGAACACAACCTGTAACTGCTCTTCTGTTTTCAATTTATATTTATTTATATGCCCGGACATCCATAAATTCGATGTCGTAGGACCCATAACAATCATAATCTTCGATATAATTTCCACTTTATGGTTGGCTTGCCGGAGGGCGATAAAAATTTACACATTGATATGTTTTTATGGTTGCAGAAAATCCAAAAACAAGAAAAATAGGAAAGTAAACAAATAAACAATGAACAGGGGCATCAAAGAGCAATTTCAATGCAAAACGCCTAAGATACTCGGGGACACACATGCTAACCATTTTCCCATTTCCCTAGGTCGAATGTGTTGACAATTTATGCTCCCTCCACTCCACGGGCAAAGACAAAAGGTTGGCCAGCAAACGGAGAAGTTACATGTAATTCGACAAAATCCATAAACCATAAATTGCTGGCCAGGCCAGCACTAAAATAGCCTCCCTCTGCCAGTGGATTTTCCTCGGAGCAACCGAAGAAAACTGTCTCGTAATCGCTGACAATAAAAAGAAAACCAGAAGCACATAAAATATTATCGATACCAGTGCGAGTAGTTGGCAGCCCTGGCAGCCACATAAAAGTCCCCTAAGCCCATAAATTGCCATCAGCCAGTAGCCATCACGGCCGTTAGGTTAAATCAACCCAAAGACGCGGCCCAAATCAGCATTGAATATATATTTAGTGGCCACTTTCGGGGCATTTGTCAAGAATTTTCCCAATTAGAGGGCCCCTGCCCAGATTTACAGAATGGAAGCTCAAATGAGTCGCAGATCATAAATTGTGGCGGTTCTAATCAGTCAGGAACTACTTACGCTTGGATGGTATTTTTTTTTTGACTTCGGAAATTGTTTAACCTTATATTTTAATTTAATTTAATTTTATTTTATTTTATTTAAAGTTCTTCCTAACGCTACAAGTATAAAACTTATAATTTAATGCGCTAGTCACACAGGACAAGTTAATTTGTAATCAATGTTTTTAGTTAAGTACTGCAATAAATTGTAATTATACTTATATTAAAGCTTATGCTACGGTCGCTTTGTTTTTATGTTATATTAGAATCTTTAAAGTGTGAAACAAGTTTTATTAGGCTCTAAACAAACGACACTCCCTCCTTCCTAACCTCCTTCAAGAACAAAAACCGGAAGCAGAAAATGCTGCACAATTTAATTATACAGTTAATTTGCTTAAATGGTTGATGGCTGCCACAGCGATTCGAGTGTTGAAACAGTTTGAGCTAAAAAAAAAAGAAGCATACTTTCTGCCGGCAAAGCGGGGGACTTCCCGTTTTTGCCCGTGAAAGTTTGTTTGATTTCAAGGAAGAGAAACGGAAGTACTACTGAAGGGGTTAAGGGAAGTGGCGGACTGCACCAAACACATGCAGCCAGCCTAAGCGCCTGATGCCAAGCTTTTCCTGCGTTTTCCTGCCTATCCTCGCAGCCTGCATTGGTTATTAAATTTGCGTGGAGCTTCCCCCGAGTCCGGGATAGGCGGATGTGCGGATATGCGGCAGCCTAACTCATAGTTTACGGAGCTAGTTGGCCTAACTAAGTTGTGCGCCCAATGCCAAAACTTCGGGCCGAACTCGAATCCCCCGGGCTTACCGAAAATGCGATTAGAATCAGGCCAACTTTGGGCACCAAAGGAATATGTGAAATGAATGCCTAGCAATTGAGGATTCAATAAAACGAAGACAAAGGCAGGTAGGTAGCTTGGGAAATACGATTACAGGATAAAAAATATATAGACTTCATAAGAGTTATAATAGCCTCTGCAAGGGTCTATTTCTTATACCTCATAAGTGAGCTTAACAATAAAAAGTTATATAGTACAGTAGAAATGGCATTGCATTTTTTTAGCTAATCTCTGTCACTTACTTATTGCCATTTCCTTTGAACCATAGTTTTTAGTTAACGTCTGGAAATCGGTTCTAAAAGTTCAATGATTTTCAATATAAATTTTGTAGCAAAAAGTGAATCATAAAAAAAATTTTGGAATTTTTTATTTCGTTATATAAACAGAATATAATTTAAATATGGACTTCCTTTCAATTTAATCCCGCTAGCCTGGGATATTAAAGTTAAAAATGGATGGGAACAAAAAGAGCCTCTTGGATCTCAATGATTACTCCTTGCTGAAGATAATGAAATATATCATTGCTGATTGGGAATGGAGAAAAGGAACTCCAGACGATCCATTGAAGTACGAGGATATAGTAAACAGAAACGCCAGGAAGAGTCTTCCAGGCTTTAGCCTCTAAAACGAAACTGAAATTAGAACATATAACATCACCGATTAATTAACTCAAAGAATTAAACGAAATAAAGCGTATTAAATCGTTAAAAGGATTATATCTTTGTTTAAAGTCATTGTTTGATATTAATTTAGAGTTGAGCCAGTTAAAGGAACTCAAATCATTGCGCATTGATAAATACATGCATTACTCTGTGGCAGAAAATAAACTTTATATGGGGCTATCAATTTTAGATTGTTGCAGGAATCTTGACAACCATTTAATTCAGGACTTATTTTTCAATAAACGAAAAATTTGTAAGGAATGTAGATAGTCTTTTGAAATGTAAATGGAATCCGGCATGTCAAAGGCCTTTACTTCTCACCATCCTAAAAGTTAAATATTAAAATATGAATAATAATATCATAAAATTATAACAGCTGAATTGCATTGATGATGACTATTTGGAGTTAACCTCCACGACCTATTTAAACATATCTAAAACCATCTATTTGCTTCTCAAACTGTCCCTCAAAGCCTCGCCTGTCAGGACTCTGATGCTGATGCATGTCCTGCCTCCCGTCGACTATGTCCTGTCTTATGCTCGTCTCACCTGTCCAGCAACGGGCACCTGGGCACGCCCGCACAATTCAATTAATGGGCATTCAAATGATATAAACCAGCTGAGGCACTTTTAGTGCAGTCCGGAGCAGTCGAGTGCTCCGATTCATTAGCAGGCGTCCCGATTGGATTGGGGTAATGCCAGGAGAGGCACGAACACCGGACACACAGGCCACCCTCTCGTCCAGGCCCAGCCATGGCAACTAGGACACGTGTCGTATGCCCAACGGCAAACAACAGGTGCAGGAAGGGAAAAAAGCACCAAACACAGGCAACTCCTTGGGAACAGAAGCCAAACACACAGGGAGAAAAAAATCATATGATACTCCTAACTCACAAAGACAATTTTTTATTTACTCAGTTCGCATCTGGAACGATTTGCCAAACATCTTAAAAAACACAAATAATACTACAAGTTTTAAATGAAAATTAAAGAAACACCGTCAGGAAAGGAACTCTATAAATAAGTAATAAAATTAAATTTAAACTATACAAAATAAACAAAACTAAAAACAATCTAAATGAATCTAAAGAAACTTTAATGTTAGAGTAAGAACATAAAATTGTAATAAAATAAAATGAAATCTTATTTTTAAGAATATATTAATAACAATTCTATAAACAATATTATGTGACTTGTGCCATAAATATAAGATATAGCTTGTAACACAAGGAAAAGCGAAACAAAAAATAAATAAATATTCCTACTTACAAAATATTATCGTAATCTCGTGGATGGTTTTAACGTATCTTTCTATGAATTCAATAAATATTTTGATTAAATATTGCTGCCTGATATGTTGTCATAATTTAAATCTTTACTGAAACAAATTAGACTCTCTTGTAGATAGGTATTTCTCTCTCTGCAGCAAAACCAACCACTCCAGGGCAACCTTGTACCATGTTCATGTTGCCCCTGACAACCGAAAACGACAACAGATATTAGGGTTTAGGTTTTAAGGGAAAAAAGTGAAAGAGTTTTGATGGAAACCGAAAGTTGGCAAACAGCGGCTGCCTCTAAAAGTTCAATACAAGATGAGCCAGCGCACAAAATTCATAATAAATACATCGGGTGAGTGGCCCCAGAGAGTGGTTTCCAAATCAAAAAAAATGTTGAATTAAACCAAGGTTTCTGTGCCTCAATTCAGTGGAATACTTCGGGGCCCGGCTGCCGGGTGCGGAGTTGGACGAGCAGACGGCCATGATACTGGAGTTCCTTGAGCAGGAGGAGCACACGGTCATTGCGGCGGTGCACAGTGAGTCCGATGGCAGGATTCGGTTCCATCATCGCATACCCAGCGAGGAGCTGAGCCTGCTCTTCTACAAGGTGCCGCAGGTGGGACGAAGTGCGGCCCCGGAGCCCCTGCTGGGCATACTGACCCTCGAAGGCGGCATGGTCAAGTCGATTTACAATTCCGTTTCTCGGGTCTTCTCGCCCTCCGCCAACACGGCCCGGGTAAGTGGTCACAGGATATACAGGACGTGTGTAGTCCAGTGTAATATTCCACCTGGCTAATTCCCTCACTCGGCTTAACTCACTCGGTCCTCTGTCTCTCTGCTGTTTTAATCGCATTTGCGCATAATTCAATCTAGTCTGCAATTTCATTTTGCCAATTATACGAGTCCTGCCTTGCAATTTGTGTCCTTCCAATAGGTTTACTTAGCTAAGAATTCTAAGATCCTTTGGCCACTTTCAGGGCAACGAGTACGGGCCCGAGCTGAGCGGCATCCTGGAGAATCTGCACCAGAATCTGGGTTCCAGTCTGGGCTTGCCACAGAGCGGTATTTAATCTAAAATATTAATTGTAATTATATTTTAAAATACTTAATGATTTGAAGGCATTACAAGCCTGCGCGATGAGATCAAGTACTGGAAGCAGAAGCTGGGCCAAAAGTCCAGCTCTCGTCTGGACCGCGAGGCCGCTCAGGTGTTCATTGGAGTTTTGGAAAATATTGAAAAGCAAATAGGGTAAAATTATAAAAAATCTATATATATAAATTCTTTAAAAAATTATACATATATTAATAGACCTCGGATTTTGCATATTTTCATATAGGTATATTAATACCAAACATTGTATATAGACGTTTTATCGTTCAAATGCACCCAATTTAAATGCATTTTAAAAATATGCAAAAGATATGCAAAAGAATATTTAAAAAATATGAAAAATATGCAAAATATATGCAAGGGAATTTAATCATTAATTACTATATAATATTAATATTATATCAGCACCATCGACGGCTCTAACCCCAGTGGCACCATCGAGGAGTTCCTCGACCATGCCCACAACAACCTGGACGAGCTGTGGCGTCTGCCGTACAACTATCCGCAGACGCGGATGGCCGACCTCTTGGACATCCTAGGGAAGCGCCTGCTGGAGATCTGTCTCAATCAGCTGCTGCTGGCCGAGGACATTTGGAGCCTCCAGAACTCCAGCCACGTGGGCAACCTGATGAGCCAGAGCATCGACACGGTGGACGCCTGGATCCAGCTCTGTGACTCGCTGACGCGTCTCTTCTGGCCCAACTACGTGAAGCATCCGTGGCTGGGGGAGCCGCATGTCCCGAAGCGGGGACAGCAGTTCAAGGAGCGGCTCGGCGAGATCCGGAGCATCAAGCAGCTGTACAAGCAGATCGCCACCTTGCTGGACGACGCCGAGCTGCAGGAGATGTTCCAGGAGCAGGCGCCCTTCACGGGTGAGTTTAAGACGGGAATATTTACTATATTACTTAAGTAATTGAGTTCCCTATGAAATCCCTATAAAAGACTTCAACATCTTCGACACATCCGCGCTGGGCCAGGCCAAGTGGCACAGGGCTCTCAACCACTTCGAACAGGTCCTGCAGCCCATTGACGAGCGCATTGCCGCGGCCCTGAAGGCCCAGCTGCACCATCACCTCAGCAATCCCCGGCAGGTGATCTTCATCTTCTCCAAGTACGAGTCGCTTATCCAGCGGCCGGCGGTCCTCGAGCTGCTCACCATCGAGCGGGAGCAGTTCCTGCAGTCGCTGCACATCCTGCTGCAGGATCTGCGCAAGGCGATGGCCGACACCAACATGGAGCCGGACACCGGCCACCTGTCGGTCATATGCAACGAGTGCCGCTGGCTGAAGGTGGTCCAGCACCAGATCCAGGAGATCGAGAAGGTCAGCCACCTGATCAGCGGCCGGGAGGGATTCGACAAGATCAACAAGGCGGTGCAGGAGATCAAGGAGGAGACCGAGTCCCTGCTGCGCACCAACTTCGAGATCTGGTCCGGGCAGTGCTCCACGGCGGTTAAGAGCGGCGAGCTGAGGTGAGTACCCGGACATGCTCAAGGACCTCTCTCCCTCCATTCAATGGCTTGAGATTTTTATACCCGGTACCCAGAGGGTAAAAGGGTATTATAAGTTAGTGTCAACCGAGAATGTATGTAACAGGCAGACCCCATACAGTACGAGTATATATATTCTTGATCAGCGTCACCAGCCGAGTGGATTTAGCGATGTCCGTCTGTCCGTCTGTCTGTCCGTCCGTCCGTGTGAAACAACAGATCTCAGAGACTATAAGAGCTAGAGCTAACAAATTTGGTGACAACATTGGAATCTGTTGCACGTAGATCAGGTTTGTTTTAAAATTTGGCCATGCCCACTTCCGCCACCGCATGTTCATGTCTAATTTAATTTAAACCACAATGCTTTGGGTACCGGGTATCTCACAGTCGGTCACACTCGACTGTAGCTTTCCCACTTGTTGTTTAATAATTTTAGACTCCGCGACGATCAGGCCGTGGTCAAGTTCGAGAAGGAGGGCCGCCAGCTGATGCGTGTGACCTTCAACCCCAAGCTGGTGACCTTCTGCCAGGATGTGCGCGAGTTCGAGAATCTGGGCTACGCAGTTCCCCTGGAACTGCGAGCGGCCGCCACCCATGCGGCCAAGTACATGTGCCATGCCCGCCGGCTGCAGCAGATCGCCACGTTCCACAACACCATCGGGGACCGCATGATTCCCTGCCAGCGGCCCATAATGCTGAAGAACGCCCTCGAGCTGCAGCGCCTCGTTCAGAGCGAGACCGTCGCCTGGCAGGACGAGTCCTCCGTTCAGCGCTACGTTGACATCTTGCAGGCGGCCGTCTCGAAGCTCTCTGCGGATAACACCCTCCTGGTGGGATATCATGAGCAGGCCAAGAGAACGGTAGGTTCTTGAACATAAATTATATACATTTTATTTACTATTTTACTCTGTTAAAATAAGTACTTAGGCTTTCTTTGTAAGACCCATTAGAACCCCTTTTATGTATTTATTTTGTCAGTTTTTCATCGCTTAAAACAACTTATTTAATATTGTTCGGACACACACTCCCCTTTTTAATAGTTATTAAGGATCTTGGTGATGGTGATCCTTTCCTGTCTTGGTTTGACTGCCAGTCTGAAAAGCTGCACTTTGAAGATGAGGGAGAGACAGAGACTATGCTCACTCCATTAACTCTTCCAGATTCCACTGTTTGAGAAACATTATTGTATCAACATCTTCGATTTCTTTTGTATCAATTTCTACTGATATTAATGGGTGTGACCTCGCTATAAATTCA